>VDFB02184133.1:0-27412 GCA_007258455.2 Sequoia sempervirens
GAAATAGTTAAGACTGAGCTACAAAAATTACTTGATGTAGGCTTCATTTATCCTATTTCTGATAGTCAATGGGTGTCACCATAAGTTATTATCCCTAAGAAAGGAGGAAAATGGAGGGTATGTGTGTACTATAGGGAGCTAAACACATGAACTATAAAAGATCACTTTCTCCTACCTTTCATTGACCAAGTGCTTGATTCCCTAGCAAGAAAAAGTATCTTCCTAGATGGATTTAGTGGCTATGACCAGATAAAGATAGCTCCAGAGGACCAGGATAAAAGTACATTTACTTGCCCTTAGGGTACATATTCCTATTTTGTTCTTCCCTTTGGACTATTTAATTCCCAAACCACTTTCTAGATGGAAATTCTAAGTATCTTCTTAGATTATGCTCATGATTCCATGGAAATTTACATGGATGACTTCACTACCTATGGAGAAACATATGAAGATGCACTCAACAATCTAGAAAAGGTATTAAAAAGGTGTAAAGAACATAATCTATCATTGAGTCATTAGAAATGTTTCATGATGATGAATGAAGGGATTTTTCTAGGGAACTTTATCTCAAGTCAAGGAATTTAGGTGGATCTGCATACTATTGAGATCATCTCTACACTTGTGCAAAAAAAAACAAAAAGATGTGAGGAGTTTTCTTGGACATGTAGGCTACTATAGGAGATTCATCCTGCATGATGCAAGGCAGGGTGATATAGGCTCAAGAAAACTAATTCCAAATGGTTTACAAGGTCACAACCACCTTTTAGGGTGTCTTCCTTTGATAACCCACCTACTAGCTTGTAGCCAAAGGGACACACTTATCCAAATATATCTCTCTGATGGTATTTTCAACACTTGATGCACACACTTTTAGGAACCCAATATTCTCCTATTCAACATATCAAACCCTTTCTTTGGGTTGTTTTGGACCAACACACCAAAATATGACTTGCAACACTGCTCCTAGGCCTAATTAGGCCTCTTTTCCAAAGGAGGTCTTTGATTTTCTACTACACAAACTTGAAAAACTTCACAAACATGACCAACCAGTCACCAAACTTCCAATTCCACCATTATATTCCATAGATCACTTCAATTTCTTGTTGTCCTACACAAATACTAGCAAATTCATACTTGACACTCAAACATGTCAAGCTAGGGCACGTGCAAAAACACCTTCGACAACATCACCCTACCTAAAAACTTTGAATATCCTAAAGCTAACTCCTAATAGGCCGATTCCACCCATTTTCAAAACTATCCTATGGTGGAATGGCCTAGAAATCCATTTTCCTTAACAAACCCTAAGAAACCCTAGGAAACCAAGCAATCTACAAAAAATATGATCTAACTCCTACCAAACTTGATGAAAATCACTCCAAAATGATTCAAATGAAATCTTACATGATCCCTTACCACTTTATATAGGTCTCACATTAATGGCAGACTATACAGAATCATACAGGTTTAGAAATTACAAGAATTTGTAGAAAAAACACCACAAAACAGAGTATATTGTATTATTTCTTCAAAATCTTCATAAGCCAAACTGCCTCGAAGGTTTTTGAGGCCTTTTAAACATATTGCAACATCATGCCAATGGCCAATAACATAATTTCAAACACCTGACTGTTCAAGTTCCAACTTCCCAAAAAAATTGACAAAAATACACTAAGTAACATTTACAAAAATGCAATATCATTAAAAATACTTGAATCCACACACCTAGGACCTCCTAATCACCCTAATTACATCATAAGTTGGTCCACATGACCTTATTTCATGACAAAAATGACTCACACCCAACCTAGACTCCTACTTCATGAGCAAAACCCAAAAATTGCATAGGTGCTCCTGCACCATTCAACCAAGGAGGAAAAATTTCATCCTCCAGATGAAATGAGATCTTTGACAGAGGCTCCATGTTATTTAATGTCTTCTTCACTCATCCAATGGGAATCTTCAATGGGAAAACCTTTCCATTTGACCAAATACTCATCCACTGGGCATCTTCAATGGGAAAACCTTCTTTCTTGTTCTTTTAACCTCCCTTGTATCAACAATGCTTTCAAGCTTCATTAGCTAGCTAGGAGGAAAATCCTTCACCCATTCTTCATCTTCAGCATCAGCAGTACCTACAATATCATCACCTACATTCACAACACCTTTGAATGGATACAAATCAACAACATTGAAAAAAGGAGATATGGCAACTCCCTGAGGCAACTCAATTTCATAGGCATTTTGGCCAAATTTATGCACTATTCTATAGGGACCTATCTTCTTCATTATTAAATTTGTATATTTTCCCTTTGGAAGTCTCTATTTTCTGAGATAAGCAAGTACTAGATCCCCAACTTTGTATTGTACATCCTTTCTTCTCAAATCTGCTTTTTCTTTGTATTTTTCCACACTCTTCAATTTTTCCCTTACCTAATCATGAATTTCTTTCATGGAAATTGCATAGTCTTCACCTATTGCACTCCTTTTCTCCATGTCCCTGGGGTCTCTAAGCTCTAAATGCCTCTAGGATTCATCCCATAGACCACTTCAAAAGGGCTCTTCCCTATGCTTCTGTTTACTGAGTCATTGTAAGCATACTCTGCTTGAGGAAGAACAACATCCCATGATTCACCATGCTCCTTGGTCAGACACCTCAAAAAATTACCAAGTGACCTATTAACAACCTCTGTTTGGCCATCTATTTGTGGATGGTAGGTTGAGCTGAATTGCAACTTAGTACCTAACTTCCTCCACAATGTCCTCCAAAAATGACTTATAAACTTTGATTCTCTGTCAAATACAATACTTAAGGGTAGTCCATGTATCCTTACTATTTCTTTGAAAAACAAATGAGGAATATGAATTGCATCACTAGTGCTTTTGCATGCAACAAAATGTGCCATCTTGTTGAATCTATCTACAACCACAAAGACACTATCATTTCCCCTTTGTGTTTTTGGCAGACCTAAGACAAAGTCCATACTAATAGACTCCCATGGGCGGTTAGGGACTGGTAAAGGCTGATACAAACCAACATTTGAACTTGTTCCTTTTTCCCTTTGACAGATTTTGCATCCTTCAACAAACCATTTCACATCAGCATCCATCTTAGGCTAGTAGAAAAACCTTTTGACCTACTCCAAAGTCTTGCAATCCCAAAATGACCACTCAAACTTCCACTATGTTTATCTCACCAAATTTTCTCTCATGGAGCACTTAGGTACACACAATTGGGCCCCCTTGAACAACAAACCATTTTGCAAAACATAATCTGCATATTCACTATGAAAACCACCCTAAAACTGATTGCAAATAGAAAAGTCTTGCTTAAAGTCATCATCATATTCATACATACCTTTGAGTGAATCAATACCAATGCTTTGAAGTTGCACCTCCTGCACCAACATAGTTCTTCTACTGAGAGCATCAGCAACCTTGTTTGCTTGACCTTTCTTGTGCTTAATAGAGAAGGTACAGGCCTACAAGTACTCCATCCATTTCATATGCCTATGACTTAACTTGTCTTGTCTATTCAAGTAACTCAATGCATGGTTGTCTGTGAATACTACAAACTCCTTGGGAAAGAGATAATGTCTCCATTTATTAAGACACTAAACCATAGCATAGAGTTCAAGGTCATAAGAAGAGTACCTTCTCTTGGCATCATTTAATTTTTCACTGAAAAAGGCCACTAGTTTTCCATCCTGACTCAAAATTGCACCTATGGAAAATCCACTTTCATCACATTCCACTGTGAATACTTTGTAAAAATTAGGGAGAGTAAGAATTGGAATTTGTGCCACTTTTGATTTCAAATATTCAAAGCTTCTATCTGCATTTGTAGTCCAAACAAACTTATTCCTTTTCACCCCTTTGATTGTATCAATCATTGGTGCAACTATATAACTAAAGTTCTTGATAAATTTCCTATAGAAGTTGGCTAGTCCTTCAAAACTTCTAACTTCTCCCACTATGGTAGGTGTAGGCTAGTTAAGTATGGCCTCAATTTTTGTAGGATCCATCCTCAAATTCCCCTCTGATATAACAAATCCAAGATAGATTAATTCCCTCTTCATAAACTCACACTTTTTGAGGTTGATCATTAACCTCTCTTCATTGAGTTTGTTCAAGACCTTGTCAAGGTGATCCAAGTGATTCTCTTTTGTTTTGTTATACACAAGGATGTAATCTAGATAAACTACCACAAATCTGCCTATGAAGCTCTTCAACACCTCATTCATTAGTCTCATGAAGGTACTAGGAGCGTTTGACAGTCCAAATGGCATCACTAGCCATTCATACAAGCCCTCATTAGTTTTAAAAGTTGTCTTCCACTCATCACCTTCCCTAATTCTTATCTGATGATAACCACTCTTTAAATCTATCTTAGAAAAGTATCTAGCACCAGCTAAGCTATCCATTAAGTCCTCCATTCTAGGGATAAGAAATTTGTACCTTATGGTGATTTTTTTTATTGCTCTTGAATCAATGCATAATCTCTAATCTCCATCCTTCTTTGGAACCAATAATTTTGGTATAGCATAGGGACTTAAGCATTCTCTGATTAGACCTTTGTCTAGCAGCTCCTGGATCTATTTTCTTATCTCCTCATTATGTTGAGAGGTCATTTTATATGATGCCTTGTTTGGTAGACTTGCACCCGGTATCAAATCAATGTGGTGACTTACTTCTCTAATTGGTGGTAAAGCATCTGGTAGCTCCTTTGTCGCAATATGCTCATATTAATCAAGCAAGACCTACACCTCACTAGGAACCTCAATTTGATCTATTGCTCCATTAGAAATAGGCTTCCCTACAATGGCAAAACCAACCTCTTCTTTCTCCAAGTCCTTCAAGAACACCTTCTCCTTCACAACCATCACACTAGGAACTTCATGAACTGTCCTATCATCTTCTTGCATAGGTTCTAAGGTGATTGACACACCATCCTTCACAATTTTTTATTCATTCTTGTAGCCATCATGTTGAGCTTTCCGGTCATATTGCCAAGGCCTACCAAGGAGTAGGTGGCACACATCCATGGGCACAACGTCACAAAGAATTTTGTCTCTATAAGGTCCAACGGAGAACTCTACCCAAGCCTACTCATTCACAAGCACCTGTTGCCCCTTATTGAGCCATGAAATCTTGTATGGATTAGGATGAGGTATTATTTTCATCATAAGTTTCTCTACCATTTCCAAAGACACAATGTTATCTATTGAACCAGAATCAATGATGACTTTACATACCTTCCCTTGGGACTTACATGTTATCCGGAACAAAGCTTTCCTTTGAGGGGGTTCCTTTGTAGTTGGTACCTTGATTAGTGTTTTTCTAATCATCAAAGCCTCTCCTAATTTTGTTGTGGCACAGAGAGATGGCAAGTTCACACTTTCTTCATCCTCTTCATGAACAAGTTGTGTCCTTCTTTCTCCACTTTGAGAACTTGTACCCTGTTTGTCTGGGCACTTCCAAGCAGGATGTCCATACTAATTGCAGTTATAACACCTTCTAGAGAAGGCATTATAACCCCTTCCTTGTCCACTAAATCTTCCCCTACCTCCTAGTCTTCTACCTTTGAAATTTCCTCTTGTTTCTCCACTAGATTCTTGAGTGATGCTTTGTTCTTTTGGTCCTCTTTGAAAACCCCTTCCACCAAGGTTACCATGTTGGAAATAGGATGCCATTTAATTGCAAATCCCAAAACATTGTGTCTGTTATTTCATGTATCTCCTAAGTTCTCAAAATGTGTTCAACAACACTAAGATTAGGATGAGATTAATTATTTGGATGAAATAGATCATGAATTTGACATTTGTAGTTATTCCTATATAATAGGAACATGTGGGTGCACATATGGTAAGGTGACACTCACCTTGAGTTCAGTTAACTATACGGAGTAACAGTCAATATTTCAGAGCGCAGTGCTGTACCCCTAGAGTTGGGGATTTACGTTTGCATGTTTCAAAGCTCCACCCGCCTCCTGTACTGGGACTGCCTAGTTCCTGGGCCTTAATTCTAATTCGCCTGGGCCTAATTCAGGGCTGAAGCCCGCTCATTATATTCATTTATCTTCAATTGTAAGATGAGCATTTTGAGTTGCAAGCATTGAAGAATCTTGGAATGCACACACAATCTCTGAAAGTCAGGCGATGGTGAGCAGGGACTACCTCCAACATTGTGAGATGACCATTTTTGCATGAATACAGTGTTGAGTAAATACTGAAGTGAATTCATAAAATCACCGCTTTGAAGCCAATCTTTGGGCACCCAAGATGTTTTAGCTGGATTTTCCTCATGCATGATAAGAGGCTTTAAAGGCCCGCCATAGGATACTTTAAGGGAACCAATATTTTGAGGAAGAGTCAGAATCATCAATCAAGTGAAGGATGAGTTGTAGCTTCAGTTTGGGATGCCCAAATGCATGAAGCACATGTTGTAAGTTTTAGTCTTCACAAAATAACTCAACTTGAAGCAATATGGCGTACCTTTTCAAGGGCTTGAGCTTGTGCATTGTAATTATCACCATTTGGAGATTACAAGGTTGCATATTGTCTCAATATCTCATTCAAGTTGAAGGAGTTTCTGGTAATTGTTAATATGTGTGTGGAAGTGCAGTGATTGGTGCAAAGAGCAAAAGAAGCATTCTCTGCCAGAATTGGAGCCACAACCATAGACCTGGAATATTAGAATAATTCTTGGTGGAAGTTCTGTGCTGGCTCACTCAGACATATCTTGTGTAATTCTTTCTAATATCCCGCCTAGTTTCTTCTTATCAATCTCTCTCATATTCATACAGTAAAATGAATTAATCAAGATAATCACCCACAAAGAATATATGTAATAAAGAAAACTCTTACTTAGATCAGCAATATTAAAGTTTTACAGATTATTAAGCTAAGAAAACACCTCATTTTTCAACCTCTTCCCCTAAAACTCTTTCCTTTTCCCTTAGATTTCTTCTCCAACCTTCTCTTGATCTTATCTTCAGCCTTTATAGCCATTTCAAAGCACTCATCTACTATCCTGGGAGTGGTTAGGCTAAGTTCATCTTGGATTGTTGATCTCAATCCATTCAAGTATCTAGTCATCTTTTCTTTTTCATTTTCTATGTGACCTGACCTTATACTAAGCTTATGAAATTCTTCAGTATAGGCAGCCACATCCAACTTCTTTTGTTTTAGATTTTGCAATCTTCTAAATACTTGTATTTCATAATCAATAGGAAGGAATTGACCCTTTACCTTTGCCACCATCTTATCCCAAGAATTGATCTTGGACTTTCCTTTCTTTGACCTCTCCTCTTGGATATAATTCCACTAGGTTAATGTTGGTCCCTTTAGTTTAGTTTTTGCAAATTTAACCTTCTTGTCTTCTGACATCTCTTTGTAGTCAAAGTAATTATCAAGAGAATCAATCCACTCAATAACCTCTTCTCCATCAATCTTTCCACCATAAATAGGTAGCTCCATATTTACCTCTTGAGCCTCAACCCTAGTAGCCTTGAGCACTTGAAGGAAAATTCTCTCTTCAATATCCAACTCTCCTTATTGTCCTGCAAGAGGATTATCTCCTTGCTCCTCCTCTTAATCTTCGAGATTACTATATTGTGCCATCCCCTTACCTCTTCTCTCTCTTGTCTCCAGTGCTTTCATTCTTTCCAACATGGCTTCTTGTCTCTCTCTTAGGGATCTAAATTCCCTAGCAACCATTGATCCACCTTTAGGAGGCATATTGGATGATCTACTTTCAATCTTCTTACTTGAATCTCACAACACTTTCTCCAATTGATCTTGAGCCTAATCTTTGATACCACCTGATGCAAGGCAGGGTGATATAGGCTCAAACAAACGGATTCCAAATGGTTTACAAGGTCACAACCACCTTTTAGGGTATCTTCCTTTGATAACCCACCTATTGGCTTGTAGACAAAGGGACACACTTATCCAACTATATCTCTCTCTTATGGTCTTTTCAACACTTGATTCACACACTTTTAGGAACCCAATATGCTACTATTCAACATATCAAACCCTTGCTTGGGGTTGTTTTGGACCAACACACCAAAATTTGACTTGCAACCTTGCTCCTAGGCCTAATTAGGCCTCTTTTCCAAAGGAGGTCTTTGATTTTCTACTACACAAACTTGAAAACCTTCACAAACATGACCAAACAGTCACCAAACTTCCAATTCCACCATTAGATTCCATAGAGCACTTCAATTCTTGTTGTCCTACACAAATACCAACAAATTCATGCTTGACACTCAAACTTGTCAAGCTAGGGCACGTGCAAAAACACCTTCAACAACATCACCCTACCTAACGACCATGAAAATCCTAAATCTAACTCCTAATAGGCCCATTCCACCCATTTTTAGAACTATCATGCGGTGGAATGGCCTAGAAATCCATTTTCCTTAACAAACCCTAGGAAACCAAGCAATCTACAAGAATTTTTATCTAACTCCTACCAACCTTGATGAAAATCAATCCAAAATGATTCAAATGAAATATTACATGATCCCCTACCACTTTACACAGGTTTCACATTAATGGAAGACTGTACGAAATCGTACAGGTTCAGAAATTACAAGAATTTGTAGAAAAACACCACAAAACAGAGTATATTGTATTATGTCTTCAAAATCTTCATAATCCAAACTACCTCAAAGGTTTTTGAGGCCTTTTAAACATATTGCAACATCATGCCAATGGCCAATAATAGAATTTCAAACACTTGACCGTTCAAGTTCCAACTTCCCACCAAAATTGACAAAAATGCACTAAGTAACATTTACAAAAATGCAATATCATTAACAATACTTGACTCCACACACCTAGGACTTCCTAATCACCCTAATTACATCATAAGTTGGTCCACATGACCTTATTTCATGACAAAAATGACTCACACCCAACCTAGACTCCTACTTCATGAGCAAAACCCAAATATTTTATAGGTGCTCTTGCACCACTACACTTCAGTAAATTTGTAGCGCCCTTGTTTGTTTTTCTCACCAAAGACATAGAATTTGACTTGACTGTATAATTTCAGCACTCCTTTGAATCACTTAAGATAGCTTTGAAAAAAGCACCTGTCTTGAGAGGACCAAACTAGACAATACCTTTCCACATACACACTGATGCTTCTAATTTTGCTCTAGGAGCAGTATTGGGACAAAAAATAAGGTAATAAGGAGTATGTTATTTATTAAATTAGCAAAAACTTATAAGGAGCTAAACTTAATTACACTGTCATAGAGAAAAAAATATTGGTAGTTGTTTATGCCATCAACAAATTTAGGCATTACATTATTGGCTATCAAGTCGTTATCCACACATATCATACTGGCATAAGGTACTTAATGGAAAAACCTGTAGTTGGGAGGAGACTAGTCAAATGGATGCTCTTACAATAGGAGTTTGATATAACAATAGTGGATAAGCTTTGGAAAGCTAATGTGGT
Organism: Sequoia sempervirens; assembly: GCA_007258455.2. NCBI lineage: Eukaryota > Viridiplantae > Streptophyta > Pinopsida > Cupressales > Cupressaceae > Sequoia > Sequoia sempervirens. The sequence continues at coordinate 9,475 of VDFB02184133.1, forward strand.
GGCAGATTTTTTGTCTAGATTTCCCACACAAATAGTCATCAATTCTGCTCATTAGGTTTATAGCGGATCTTGTCACACTCTACTCATGCACTCAGACATCTTTGCACACTTCCATACTTATCTCCACATCTTTGATCTTCAATATGTATCATCTATATGCTTGCATAATATAAATTTAATTGGCCACAAACAAGGAATATCAAACTTGTAACATGTTGGCCTACATCTTCATTGATGGTGTAGTCATCTAAATTTGTCCTAGTCTGCAAACTAGTATATATCATTGCATTTCACATCAATTGCATCCAAAACTGTAAAATTTCTCTATTAATTGAATAATATTACATTATTTAATTAATTCACTTTTCATCAATTTTGACCAATTAAATAAATTTCGTTTATTTAATAGTCCCAATCTTCACTTTATTCATCCTGATTGATTAAATAACACCAATTACATCACTAAATCACTTTATTCCCATAAGTTGATTGAATTCTTAAATCATATAATTTAATTAACTCACTTTCTCTTCAAATTATCATCAAAAATCAAATCAAACTAATGCAACTTTATTTGCAAAAGTCAAACTTGATTTGCACATTCAACTCCAAAAAAAATTAATTAATTAAATCAATTAATTGAATTATCCTCGCCAACTTCCAACTTTGAGAAAATTACTCTCAACATGATTTCCTCGCCAACTTTCTTCAATCTCACAAATCACTCTTCATAATTTTCTCAATCACATTGAAGGCTCAAATTGATTTATTCAATTTCATGAATTGCTCCAATTTTATTTAACACCTCTACAAACTGCTCAGCAACATTTCTCTCAATCACACTAACTTCATGTGAACGATGCCTACAAATTGCTATTATTCTGTGTCTATTTCCTCTCATTTCAAATCAGATCAAGATACATTCTACTTACATCTTGATCGGCCCGGTCAAATCACAGCCCTATATACAAACTCCTTTCCTCACAAAAAGGATCAAGAATCAACATCATTTGTACAATAACAGCACGGCCAATGCTGTTCTTAATCACCACGAGAGCTTCAACATTTCCTCAATCAACCAAATTACAACACACACTCCAAGCGTGAAAGCCTTCGAACGTGTCAATGGAGGCTTCAGTAACGATACGAACAAATCCAAATCATGCGAACACACCTATTACGGGATGCACCTTTACTCGCTTGAATTTCTATTGTATAATTAGGATTTTGATTGTGTTTTCAACAGCTTAGAAAGTCATTTCAGTGCAAGTGTGGTGGAAATAGGATCTAGACATTATTTTTTATTTGATTAAATCGTTCTGCCTGATATTTCAACTTCATACTCACCATTTCCTCACACATTCTCGCATGTCAAGGGACCATCAGCCCCACACTAAACTACCTTTCTGAAGGCACCAAGAAAGTCCCTAAGCACTGAAAATCCTCACATAGGCCCATGTACTTAAGACCTGAATTGTATGCTTTTACACTATTTCAGCAAATCTGATGTTGATTCGGTGTTTTATAGTACTTTTGGTATCGGTTCCATGTCTTTGAGCTTTTTGAGATGCTTAGCGCCAAGAGGGCAACGGCTTTTGATCTGCATCAGAATTTTACCCTATCTTCAAATGACCATATATTGGTCATACGAAAGTATTTTTTAGTGATTTTTTTTTTTTTTAAATGGGGTAAAATTTCATGATATTTGCAATGGTGTGCGTTTTCGCCTTTTTTACGCTAAATTTCTTACTGGTGCACTTTAAAGTTAACTTTATCATACCTATTCTTCAGGTTGTAGGTTTTGATGCCGATCATTTATTCAGTTCCTAACGCTTAATATGTTGTGTTGGAAAGTTTCATCTCAGCAAATCTCATGATTTATGGTGCATCTTTTTATTAAAACAACTGACACTTTTGTTATTGGGAAGACGAACGGTCAAAGAAGTTTTAATCTTTTAAGTTTTTTTAGTTAAGAAATCTTTCATTTGGTGCCTAAAAAGAACACAAACAAAGCGCTTTCAATTTAGTGCTTTAAAATGAATTTTTTCAACTTTTTAAGTTAGGAAATATTTCATTTGGTGCCTAAAAAGAACAACACAAACAAAATAATTTTGATTTAGTGCTCTAAAAATGATTTTTTTAAGCTTTTTAAGTTAGGAAATCTTTCATTTGGTGCCTAAAAAGAACAACACAAACAAAATGCTTTCAATTTAGTGCTCTAAAATGAAACCTTCCCAAGCTTTCAAAGTTAGAGAATTTTCACTTGGTGCTTAAAAAGAACAATAAAAACAAACACTTTCAAATTGGTGCTCTAAAAATGGATCTTTTAAAGGTTGTCAAACTAGTGATCTAAATGTTTGATGCTTTTTTTAACCCAAGCGATTTCCTTTTTGTTGACCAAGTAATACTAGGATCTAGGAACACTCAAGTTTTGGGCTTAAAAATGAACAAATCATTATTTTATTTTGCACCTTTGTTATGGTATTAATCGATATCAGGTGAGTATCTCCCAATCTCAAATCAGATTTTGCCCGGAAAAGCCAAGCAAGCAAGGGTTTGTTGTTGTTGCAACGTATATAGAAACTTAGTGAAATATTAGTTCAGTGTTATTTATGCAAACAAAGTGCTATCAACATAAGCAAGAAAGCATGGAGAAAAAAAAAAAGAGTCAGGCAATTTATCCATAGTGATTGGTGTCACATGCAAGCAAGACCTCTTCCCAAACTTTGATCATCAAAGCGAGAGCAGTGCCATGCAAGATGGTGGAGGATATTGAGCAAAACGGGGCCTCAAAACCAGAGCACTTCAAGCAAAGACGTGGAGGATTTGCCGAGATGAAGCTTCATTTCAAAGATTTTCAAATGCTAGTGTTAGTTATAGAGACTCACGTGGACTAAGATGGGACCAATGAAGAAGGACACTATTATCATGTGGAGGTTTGATGTGGCGTGTGATTTGGGAAGAGTGCCACAGAGGGAAAACCTGGTAATCAAATTTGCAAATGAATTGCTGAGGTTTTGACCAGCGGCGCGGTGAGACACGTAAGGCCCTCATAAAGGCCTCATGGGTGGTTGTCCTGGGGATTCAAACTTGATGAATATTCTCCTTTGCTGTTGAAAACAGTTTGATAAATCAATTAAACGCAATTTCATGCAAGTGGCCAAATCAGGAATGCAAGTGGTTGAGACTTTCATTTAATCAGGTTGATTGGAAGACGATGGCCGATTGCTGACGCACGGTGCTGCAGATGAGCTGACTTTTGTGGATTCTGAGGTTTGATTTATTTCAACCTGTAGCGTGGAAAATAAAGATTTGCCTGATTTAAATAAAAGTCCCATTTATTTGATGAATGGAATATGATGTATGAAGGGTTGAAATGACGGCGAGAGATGTTTTGGTATATTTTGATTAAAGTCTTTGGATTGACCCGATTTACCTGATGAATGGATTTGTTGCGTTTGATCAATTCAATGAGCGGATGAATATGCATAATGCTAATTTGACGTGTCTACACTTCCATTGGATGCTTGTAAAAAGAACCATTGATATCTTATTCACACTTTTTTGGGGGATAGCACTGCTCAAGGTGCTTAAAAAGAATCAAATTGCTATGAATTGTATTCTATGTATTTAGTGTTTAGCAAGCGAGATGGTTGTCTTCTCCCCTCTCACCTTTTGGTGATATTGAGTGAGTTGAAACATCTTGAGCTTCACACTTTTATTTTCAAACCAAACCTTTAGAGGGCCTACCTATTGAAACACATCCCATGCCAGGGAACTCATAGATAACCCAAGTGGTACTCTCATTTTGGACCACTATATAAATAATTGTGGGTGTGAGGAAAGTTCTCACCCACCGATTGAGGCTATTTTATACCGACGTATGTCTCCCCCAATATCCATGGGATATGTAAAAAACCACAAGGGTTGGGAGGCCTCTTAATTGAGCAAAACGCTGCATGTATAGACATCTAAAACTCATAATCCCAAAACACTACTAAGAACCAAATATTTGTAGAGCTACCCTTTTATCCAAAAACATTCTTTGAAAGTGGTGCATCAGAATTTACTTTTGAGAAGTTACTTTCCATGTCTGACTTTAGGCCCGTGCCATAAGTTGCATGTAAAATTATCCCTTTGGGGCATGAGGCAAGGCTACCTAAAAGGGTGGTTTCTATCTCTAAGGTTGTAATGTTTGTTTATGTAAAACTTGCCAAAAACATTCAAAAGAAATTTTGACATCAAACTCTGTGCTTGATTTAAAAAGGAACATATAAAAAAAACACTAAACATGATGGTTGAATCCCAAAACCCTTTGACTTAGTGTACACTTTTAAGAGAAGCCCTATATTTGCACTCCTTAAGGATCTCCTTAAAGGTTTTTGAATATTTATGCTTTTATTTTAGGCTACGTTAGCTCAAAGTAAATATTGAGAACTATGGGTTGGGTATCATGATTTCATAACTTAAAGCCATAGACATACAGGTCACACAAGTACATACTTTTTGAGTCAGTTCAAATTGTTGTATCACTTGCCACATCTAGAAATAGATTACCAAAACTGCAAGACAAACATCAATGTTGCTGCCAAAATACTGAAGTTGGAAAACCAATTTACATAGAGGCCGCTTTTGTTACTATTTCTAGTGCACTTGATCCAAAATTGGGTGCACTTGCCAGAAAAATCTTGGTTTTGCTCTATGTCCTAGAAACTTCACTAATGAAAATCAACTGCATTTGATAGAATCTGTGCACTTGATGAAAAACCAGTGCACTTGCTCGTATTCAACTCGCACTTGCTTCTCAAAAACTAGTGCACTTGCCAAAAATCTTCCCACAATCGCCAAGAAAACTCGCTTTTGATTGAGAAATTACCCCATTGGACAAATACATACAAAGGCCACACTTGACATTTTAGCTCGGGTACTTGTTCTAAAATCCTTCCATGAATTTTGACGTATTTTGCCAGCACTGATGGAAACTAGCCAAGGGTTGTTCGTTAATTTTGCTCTCAAAACCCATTGCTTTTGCTCTATCCTATTGAAAATCAAAAAGACAATCTGAAACTGCTTACAAGATCTTTGTTGAAAAAAACAAACAAAAACCCAGATAGGTCATATAGTCCCTCATCCACTCTCAACATTCCATCCTACTTTTGGAAATTAGAATCAAAACAAACAAACCTGGATTATTCCCTCACTCGTACTTCTAAGATATCAATAGTTACTTGAACCTTACAACTAGTTCAAGTAAGCTTTTCCACAACATGTCCTCTAGAAGAAGAAGTGAGATATCAATCCAAGCCTTTTAGCATGTTGAGTTCCAAGAATAGTGTCATCCTAGAACATCACTCAAACATTAGGGTCTTGAGAATCACAACAACCATATCATAACATCCCCAACAACATAACATCAATCTATTACCCAAATCACTTATCAAGGGTCACAACGTCAAGTAGGGAAAATAAGTCTACAACAACAAATTGAGCTAAATGCACTTGAAAAAGAAGTTGATAAACTTTATCAACAACACTTTGGAAACCCTTCAAAAAGTGGGTCACAATATCGACAACATCATGACACTCATCAAAACATTGATTCATATCAACAACAAAGTCTATTTCCACAAAATCAAGTGAGTCAACAACATCAATGGTCACAACATCAAAATCAAATCCAACAATAACATTAACCCCCAAATCAGCAATATCCACATCAAAATCATCAACTAGAACATGAAGTGAATCAACAACAACAATGGTCACAAAATCAAAATCAAATCCATCAACAATATCAACCTTCAAATCAAGAAATTTCATCTCAAAATCCATCTTCACCACAACCAACCTTACAATAAAACCATGTTGCTAAACGTGAGTACACTCCTTTAGGGGAGCCAATTGAGGGTGTGTTAAACCAATTAGTTAATGCCAAACTTATCACACTTCCAAAATTGCCGCGAAGTGGTGAACCTAACATCAAATTTCCATGGTACGATGTCAAGATCTATTGTCAACACCATGGAGTAAAAGGTCATGATACATCATAATGTGTTACACTCAAAAAAATCATCCAAGACCTTATTGATCAAAGAGAAATAGCTATTGAATATGATATTCAAGGTCCATCTACCAATGACAATGTGTCAACCTAAAAATTTGAAAATGATCAAGAGTTATCTATCACTGATCACATTGACAATATCTCTACATCATCCAATGAGCAAGAGGATATACATCAAGAATTTAATCCCAAGCATGATCAAAATCAATCACCCAAGTCTATCAATGATTTGGTCCAAGATATATTAACATCATCCAACCTCATGGTAGTACATATTGATGATCAAGAGACTCTTAATCCCACACTTATACCCAATGCAAAAAATCTAAGCAAAGAGCTATCACCCATATGGTCACATTTTGAGGAAATCCAAGGATTCTTTACAAGCAATCCCTTCTTTGAAATTGATCTATGTCAAGAATTTGATCCAAATAATATCGAAGATAATACCACACAAAGTCAAGATCAAGAATCCTTATCATCAAAATACTACAATGACTTAGCGGATATCTTCCAAGACATCCAAGGTTTTCCAAAAGAACAAATCCATACACCAAGCACACATACATCTACCAATGAGATGCTTACTCCTAATGGACATGTAGATGATCTTCATCTAATACAAGTTTCTCATACTCTTGATGAAACTACAATGGAACAAGAGTCACTTACTCTTAACATCTTTACACATGATCAAAGTATAGAAAAATATATAGACATATCAAAAATTGATCAAAAAGAAGCATTAAAATCAAAAATATCCTCCAGGCAAATTGAATACATCGAGTATGAAAGTATTGAGCACAATATCTTAAAATCAGCAAAGATAATGGACAATACTGAGCAACAGAGCATTGGGTATACAACAGTCAAGGAAGCACCAATATATTTTGAAGGGCCATCAAAATTTGATATTTCATAGGATCAAGTTGAAGATATCAATTAGGAAGTTATCACACATATGAAGGATACTACTAGTGAAGAAGCTATGACCTCTAAAGATCCACAATAGAGCAGAGAAGGATTAGCACCTTGTTTCCAAGGTAAATATTATCCTACTCCAAATGAAATTTTTCAAAAGGTTCATTATCAAGATAGAGGATTAGGCCTACATGAATAGGGTATCCTAGAACTAGTGCAGATTATTGGCAATCCTAAGCAGCAAGGTCTTGGTTATTCAACAATTAAGGGATCTAAACATATCAATGATACCTCTATAATACTGGGGCTTTATCTAATGCAAGCATCAACATAGAGAGCACAAAGAGTCCTAATGATGAAATTGCTACCAACATTACAACTAGCCATATCATGAATCGTCATCCACATATTTTTCCACCCTCTAATTGGGACCAACAATAAGAGAAAAAGTTATATCAAAGAAAGAAACAAGTCGAAGCAAAAGAATTAGAAAAACAAAATGGACAAGCAAAAGAAATAAAATGATCCCTATCAAACTCCATCAGTCAAAGAAACTATGGGGAAAAATAAAAAATGGAATTTCAACCATCAAAGATGTCTAGCAATACAAAAGAAATCTTCAAGACCGACCTACAAGGTATATCAAGTCATTGGTCCCAATCGAATATCCATATCCACCCATAATTGCTTATCATCCCAAGTTTGGAAAATAAAAGGTTCCAAACTATCAATCAATCTGTCTGAATATCATATCCCTCAACACACTTCGCCATCCAAGATATTGAAATATCGCATTAACCATGCATTGACAATAACTCTTTATCATAAGGATTCTAAGGGCACTCTATCGAGATGTGTGCATCAAGTTAAAGTTAACTCCAGTATCGACAAGGATGATAAGAATTATCAGGGGTTACATTCAAGCACCTGTATCCTAGCAAAACAACTCCTCCAAGCAAGATATCATTGGAACGTCATGACAAAAACAACAACCATATCAACACAAGAAGCATCTACATCAGCACCACTAGGTGGTTCAACATGAAGAAATTATCACCATGATAAAAACTTGGTAAACAGGTGTCTTGTGTGACACTGAAATAAAGAAAAGAAAAAATTAAGAGAAAATTGTCCTCCAAGAAACGTCCATTGTAGTGGGCGCTTTTGAATAAGTACCAAGGATTGTTCCTGGCAAACATGTGTGTAGAATTGAGAATTATGTACATTTTAGGTGGAAGCAATCTCAATCGATCCAGTATACTAAACTAACTATTTTGATCCAAAACTAACTTAAATTGATCTTGAAAAATGTTTGCGTACAATTTATTACTTGCTTATGGAACATCTTACATGGGCTGCTCATCATTGACCCTCTACTACACCCATCAATATTCAAGTCATGAGTATACTGTCCAAGCATACTTCCATCCAAACATATTATCCCACTGCTAAAGATAACCGTGCCACTATACGTTAGACATTTAGGGAAAGTACTTACATCTTGGGTTCTCAAAAATAAATTGATCTATGTCTTCTGGTCTCAGCATTGAGTGATTCTCAGGGGTATCGTCCCACAATGGGCACGCCACCAATGCACTTTACTTTTGCTGGGTAACCTTCAAAGATTCCAACAACGTGGATTATTCCTTCACTTGAAAATTCTAAGATATCAACAATTGCTTGAACCTCATGGTTAGTTCAAGTAAGCTTTTTCATAACATATCCTCTAGAAAAATAGAAGTGAAATATCAATCCAAGTTTTCAATATCTTATACCCCAAGCAAGAGGGTAAAAATCCAAAAAAAATGGAAAAGGTGAAAAATAAAAAAAGAGAGCAAGAAAAATAGTAAAGAGAAATAAAATGTTCCTTAAGTGAAAACCAATTTGTGGCGCTCCTAAAATAGGTACCGTAGTGAAAATCTAGAAAATAGACGCTATGTTTGAATAAGAATTGCATCATAAAACATATATCCACAACATCCACAACATTCACCCATCGGTACTATCCACAACATCCACCCATTTGCCCCATAATAAAACATATATACATCGATACTATCCACAACATCCACCCATTCGTCCCATAATAAAACATATATCCAACCATGGCTTGTTACTGATTAAGGAAAGTAGTCTTGTCTCCAACTGTGGAGCAACTTCCCAAATCTGGTCGTGGAGTAGATCTTTGAGCGTCCCATCATGTTCAAAAACAGCAAAATCAAAAACATCGGAAAAATAGAAAAATAAAAAACACTTGAAAAACAACAAAATAAAAAACATCTAAAAAACAACAAAAATAAAAAACATGTGAAAAAATAAAATGAACAACATCGTTGATTATTCCTTCACCTGTATGTTCTATGATTTGCCAGACGTGTTTGACTCATAATGTCAACTTAGATTTCCTGAACATATCCTCTAGGACACAAAAGTAAAGGCCACTAATCCAGCACAAATGTTGTTTTGAAACCCAAACATTTTATGTTTGAGTCAATTGGGCCAACTACGTGGTCTCATCCTCGCACAACGTAAGTGACTTTCATGCCCTTGAGGCCTTAGGGTTAGTCCTGTGCATTTACTTATGCTTTTCAACTAGTCAAAAATCTAAAAACAAAAAATATTAAAATATCTTTGAAAACACTAAAACATTAGTCTTTACAAAACATCAAAAGCACAAAAACATTTGAAAAAGCTAAAAAAAATACTATCTTCGTCATTGCCTATCCCCAATAAAACATCATCCATAATAAACAAATTGTCACACTCACCCTTTGACAAAAAAAACAAACAAACAAAGCAACATCAAAAGCTAGAACTTTCAAGCAAACAATTCCAAAGATTTGATTACAAATAGACTAAGACAATGCCACCAAAGTATTGAGTACATATCTTTTGATATTTCACTAACAACATCCTGAGATATGTCTTAACAGATCCATTCCTACGATAGACATGATCAACACCAGATAATAGCCCCACCCCAAACAGATATGGCAAGTGATATTGTAGCATTGTTTTATCTTTTTATAGTCTTATCTTTGCGATTTACATTATTGACTCATTCCCACGATCTCTCGAGGATGTCCATAAGGATTTAGAGAAGAAGGAATGGGGGCAATTGAGCATCATTTCAATTTGTTGTTTGTTGGATATTTTTGTTATACTACCATGGCGAATACTTCATTTGTTATGTGTGTGGAGGTTGTTTTGAAGCATTTCATGTAGCAGTGGCATGTTAGGTTCTTAACACCTCTTTTGTTATTGGTTCGACATGTTTTAAAGCTTCTCACCTATACACTCTAACAGGGTTTTTGTATGTCTGGTATGAGCAAGAATACTCCTTGTTTGTAGAGTCAAAGTCCACACAATAGATACAAAGTCGCCTTGGTCATTAATACCCTGGTGCATCATGTCTATTTTCTACATAAATAAGGATTGTTCAAAATCTGAAGTCTCTAAGAAAAGCGAAAGAAAATTCATCAATGACTAACAACATCAACTATTCTTCACTTCTTATTAAACATTTTCTTCTTGTCACTATTTCTTCTATCAGTCCTTGCACTAAACACATCACATCAACTAATCGGAAAATTTGGTTCATTATCCATAATTTTAACCAAATTTCTCAAGGGGGCACCAAGCTATCCCATATGAGGCATACTAGGGCAACTCTTGCACTTGGGGCAACTCTTGAACAGGGATTTTTGAATATTCTTTGACACAATGCTTAAAAATTGCATTGTATCAAAAATGGAAAAATGTAGACTAAAATTGTCCTAGCCTATGAACTAGCACATATCATTGCATTTCACGTCAATTGCATCCAAAACCCTAAAATTCCTCTATTAATTGAATGATATTGCATTATTTAATTAATTCACTTTTCATCAATTTCAACCAACTAAATAAATTTCCAATTTGTTCCAATAAATTCTTTAATCTTCACTTTGTTAAAATATTGATTGATTCAAACTAATAACACCAAATTCGTCACCTAAAATCACTTTATTCCTAAGTTGATTAGTTATTAAAATCATAATAATTTGAAAATTAACTCACTTTCCCTTCAAATTTGAATAATTTGAATAAACTATTCAAATTATCATCAAAAATCAAATCAAACTAATGCAACTTTATTTGCAAAAGTCAAACTTGATTTACATGTTCAACTCCAAAAAGAATTAATTAATTAAATCAATTAATTGAATTATCCTCACCAACTTCCAACTTTGAGCAAATTACTCTCAACATGATTTCCTCACCAACTTTCTTCAATCTCACAAATCACTCTGCATAATTTTCTCAATCACATTGAAGGCTCAAATTGATTTCTTCAATTTCATGAATTCCTCCACCTATTTCATCAATTTCTCAAATTGCTCAACAACATTTCTTCAATCACACTGAATGTGTAATCTATTTTTCACATATTATTTGTGTCTATTTCCTCTCAACATCTTTCAACCGTCAATCAAGATATTCTACTACGTGATTCTGGTCATCCATTTCAAATCATAATTTCCATATAACAAACATCTTTTCTCACAAAAAAGGATCGAAGAATCAACATCATTTGCACAATGAAGTACTACCAATATTCTTAATCACCATTGATAGAGCTCAAACATTTCTTCGATCAACCAACACAACACACACATTAAATCTTCTCAAATGCAACAATGGAGGCTTCGCAGTGATATGAACAACCCAACATCATGCGAACACACTCTGACATGGGATGGTAATCTTTAATTTTCTTTGAATTTCATTGTGATAATCATAGGATTTCAATTTTGTTTTCAATAGCTTACAAATTTGTTTCATGAGTTTAGGAATAGATCTAGATTAGTGTTTTTTATTTAGATTAGATTCTATTTCAATTGCCTTTATCTCGTTTAGACTCTGTGATTTTCCCCCTCACACATGCGATATACAAAAATGTTTAAACATTATTTGCATTTCTTCCAAGTGATTCGGCATGACTCATACAACATCTACAAACACTTATTAGACTCCACTCAAACATACATTTGTGGTGCACATCACCAACATACCCAAGTTAGCCTTAGCAATAACATATCTTCACACTTTGACTTAAAACAATTATTTGGTATTGAAAACAAGATAGATTTGCATGCACTTCAAACTTGAGATACTCTGAGACATGTAGAATGTCCACACAAACACATACACTAGATATGTACAATCTCTCACTGGCGCAAATACTCAAACATATGTTTTGTAGAAGAATTAGGCATCTGAAACCAACTGTAACACTCTTTTACTTGAAAAGTGATCTTGTGGAGCACCAAACCAATTGATATTACAATGTATCATGCATTGAACATTACTAAACATGTCCACAAATCCACATGGACAAATCTTCACTTTCAGAGGAATGCAGAGTATTCCAACAAGCCTTTTGTGACCAATGGCATAGTATAGGTTAACTACACTTCATCCATACATATTTGAAGCATATTTAAGCCACTATGCATCAGTCCCAATAAGATATTCAATGTGCATAAAATTGAAAGAAGCCATTAAAACTATCATTCTAAAACATGAAATCTTGACAAACATCTATTCTAAACCATTTTATCTTATCCTATTGGGGGAGTGGTGTCACATTGATGTGGAATGGTGACCCTTTCCCAATCCCTTGGATAATATGAGCCTCTCCAATTGATTTTATTGATTAAAATCAATTGAAACTAATGAAAAATATGAATGAAAGCATGATAAAAGATAAATTAACATGATGAAAGCTAAGATGATTGATGTAAGTGTATGCAAAGCTATTCTAAATGTATGCAATTTTTAAATGTGCAAACCCTAGATTCAAAAATATGGTAAATGAATGCAACTAAGTTACCATGGAAGCCATTAATGGAAGCTAAACTAACAATGCATGAAAATTAACCCAAACTGCCTTTAAAACATAAAACATGGATGCAAGATGATAGTGATTTTCAACAGTATAAGTTTGCTTTGAAAAGGTGGATCCCTATTCAATAGATGCAAGGTCTATTTATAGAATAGGAAAAAAGAAACCAATGGTAAAGATTGAAAGAATCAATCAATGGTCAGGATGGAAGGAAGATGGAGGCATGGATCATGGATTTCCATCAAGGGTTGAGGATGCAAGATAATATTTAATCAAGGGTTTACGTTCATCCAAAGAAACACACTTTCAAAACTTTCTCAAGAAGTTTGTTGAAAGATTATTTCATAAAGGAATATTCCCTTTTTCAAATGAGTGCAAAGGGAGAATATTCTCATGGAGAAGGAAAATTAACATTTAGTTAATTAATATCAAATTTTAATGTGCAAAGGGGAAGGAATATTCTACGAGAATATTCCTTTTGGAGGAATGTGCAAAGGAGGAATATTCCCTCGCAAGTGGGAGGATTAGATTTAATTAATAATTTGATAATTAAAACAAAGTTTCAATTATGCAAATTAGGGGAATTATATGATATTCATTAAATAAATGATTTAATGAAAAGGGGGATGTGATATGGTATTTAATTAAAATGGCTTAGGGTTATTTAATTAAATGAAGACTTAACAGATTAAGTTAAATAAGTTGGTTACTCAATTTATAGTGGATGAAAAGGTTAGTGCAAAGGAAGGGGGTGAATTAACCCTGAGTAGGTCAATTAAGTTAATAGATGAAAATGATGTTGGTTAGATTATTAATAACTAATTCTGAATTTAATCAATTAGGTGAAAGATGATGGTTTTGGATGAAAGCAGTCATTAAGTATATTAGATTCAGTCACATTATATCCATTCAGAACATTTTTAAAGTGTCTACATTTTTTCCCTCTTTTGGGCGAAGTACTATATATGTTAGTTTCAAATGGCGCTAGGATTATTGTTTGTTTGCTTAGATCAAAGATTTAAAATTCCTAATTTTGGATGCTATTATTCCTTTAACGAGGAAGGAAAAATAAACTAATTACCCTACCCTCTGTGAGAGATCGGGGCAAAAAGTACACAGGTGTGGGTTGATCTCTCCGCGACAAAATCAAAAAGAAACATTGATTCAGCTCTGAAAGAGAGAGGGAAGAAAGATGTCAAAAGCCTGTAGAAAGCTCAAATTGCAGTGTAAGATAAGATTTGATGATGTATAAAATTGATCATGATGCATGGAGCCTCATGTATATTTTGATATATCACATATTTGATACAGAGAAAAATATTTAGTAAAGATAGAAGAATAAAATAGATGGATGGATTGATGTGATTTTGAGATTGATTAGGAAGTCAACAAGTCCACTTGATCACGAGTTTGTATATATGGTGATGAGATGGATGGTTTTCTCATATCTGGGATTGGGACTCTTTGTCATTCCTTATGTTTGATATAATACAAACACGATGCATCATGAGTATTATTAACGGGATGGCATTGTAATCTAGTGATATAGACACCCCGACTTTACTGCAAAAGCAGATAGGATAGTTCTTATTTCCTACTTTATGAAAACCTGAAGTAAGGGTATAGTTTAGTAGTTTAGAATATGCTCGGACCAAAGCATGCACAATAGTCATATAATCTAGTCAAAAGCGACCTCCCACAATAAACAAATATGGCCAAGATTATTTACAAAGAGAATACGCCCACCAAAGCACAACCATGACAAAGAGATACTTGATCCCGATACTTATTCCTTTCTCTAAATCATTGAGACATCATGAGAGGTCCTCTGAAATGGATCAATAGATAAATCATAAGAAGAATATCAAGAGCCAAGCAATTATGTTATAGATATTTCTTGCCGGTTTAACATAGCTAAGGTGATTTTTGATGTTGATGTCCATTGTTGGAAGGATGCGTCTTAGGAAAGTTTATCAGATATGTTTGATTAGGATTAGGTGTGTGATAAGTCATTGATACAAAATTCACTGAAACATTTACCTATGATCTAGACTTTATATTTTGACAATTAGGTTTTATTTTTACGACTTGCGACACTTATTTTCTATTTGTTTCACCAAAGGTTGGAAATGATGTTTGATTTATTTTGGATGAAGGTTATTGCGAGTGAAAGCGAAATGGGATGGGTGATTATGGATTTTTGGAATATTTCAATGTTTTTGATGTTTTTTTTAAATGTTTTGAGGTTTTTTTTGGTCTTTTTGAAAGTTTATGTGAATTTTTTGGTTTTCAATTATCTAAGGTTGTTTAGGGTTTCCAATGTTTTCCAATGTTTTGGAATTTTTTAAGTTTTCCATATTTTTTTCGGGATTTTTCCTAGTTTTGACCAAGACCACAACCTAAAAGACTATCTAGGGGCCTTAGGGGGCTTATCAAAGATAGAGCCTTTCTGTCAATTACCGCCTTGAGACCAACTAGTTCAAAGCTACTTGACTTATTGTTCCAGTGAGATATGAGCAGAGTTGATAGGAATTATGCAGTTTATTATAGCCGAACTCCTAAAAGGGATTAACCTAAGGTGTCTAGGACATCAATGATAGTCTTTCCCTCATTCAAGCTTAAAAAGACTCCATAGTTCGACTTATGTAGTCTTTGTTTTGGATTTTCAATTTTTTGACCTTTTTAGGGTTTTTGATGTGTTTTGGAAGTTTTATATTTTTGACTTTACAATTTTTGAATGTTTTTGGATTTTAGTTATAGTTTTTGGGATTTTCTAATTTTGCAAGTGTTTTTGGATTTTGATTAACGTTTTATGAATATTTTTGGGATTTTTCGATGAGATTTTGAATAACCTTAAGTTATACAAGAACCCGATGCAATCCATAATGAATTTCCCCCAATGTTATGCAATAGACTACCTCGATATAGGTAGGACAAACTGACCTTAGAAATATGCCAAGTAGTTCTAAAGGGGAATACGATACTTCACAATATCAAGCCATGATATGGGAACAAATGGGTGATGAAATAAATAGGATGAATGATGCAATGGATGGACGTGATGCAAAGAATGATAGGATAAAGAGCCAAACATAGATGTAGGTGCTTTATTTATGCGAGGAGCTTGTTTTCCAAGTTTTCACCAAGGTACTTGCCCAAAGCACCACCGAAGTAGTTTGCACTAGAGGACGATTGTTTTTCTTTATTGTTTTCAATCCTTTTTCTCTTTTTTTTTATCATTTTTTATATTTTTTTTATATTTTTGAGATTTACACCCTTCAATCCTAGGCATAATTTTTTCTAAATTTAAACTATTGGTCGGTAGAACTTGCAAGGGTTCACCTTCAAGTGTTGATAATTGGTATGCTCTTGATCCATAACTTGTTGTGACGACAAATGGACTTAAGCAGTTAAGCTCAAACTTTCCTTTACTGTCCTAATCTAGAAGATTCTTTTGAATCTACTTTAGGACAAGATCCCCTACTTGGAAAGACCGATTCTTGATCTTCTTGTTATAGCTTTGTTTTAGTCGATTTTGATATACTTGCAAGTGATTAAGGGTTTCAAGATGACACTCATCCAAGAATTCTAGCTCACTTAGACAAGATACTTTGTACTCTTCATTAGTGATCAAATTCTATAGTAACACTCGCAGTGACGAAAGCTCGACCTCAATGGGTAGGATGGCTTCTGATCCATAGACCAAGGAGAAAGGAGTTGCACTTGTAGGCGTGTAGATACTGGTTTGATAGGCCCAAAGGGTGGGATTTAGCTAGAGATGCTAGTCATGGCCAACTTCATTGATTATTTTCTTTAGGATCTTCAGAATGGTCTTGTTTGTAGCCTTAGCTTGACCGTTGCTCTGGGGGTAATAAGGGGTAGAGAACCAATGTTGGATGTTGAATTTTTAACATAGCTCTTTCACCTCCTGATTTTTAAAAGGTGTCTCGTTGTCAAAGATATGAGCTTGCAGAACACCATAATGACAAATAAGGTAATTCAGGATAAACTTGGCAATTTGCTTTCCCATTATGTAGGTCATAGGAATAGCTTTCACCCACTTGGTAAAGTACTCAGTGGTCGTTATGATGAACTTGTGTCCATTAGATGAGGTTGGAGTAATTTCTCCTATGAGGTCAAGCCCCCACTGCAAGAAAGGCCAAGGTGTGACCATGGGTTATAACTCTTGAGTTGGATCATAAATAAGATCTCCATGCTGTTGACACTAGACACACCTCTACACGTACTAATGGGCCTCTCTTTCCATGGTTGGCCAATCATACCCTGTCCTCAATAGTTTCTTAGGTAAAGTCATATCACTAGAATGGGAACCACATATGCCATTGTGTACTTTTGTTAAGGCGGGAAAGGCTTCCTCTTGGTCGAGACATCATAGTAATGTCCCCTCGATGCTTCTGTAGTAAAGGGTTTCACCTAGGATCACGAATCGAGATGCCTTTTTAACAAAGGTATTTTTAAGGTTAGAGGTGATATTAGATGGGAGGGTTCCTCTACTAAGGTAGGTGAATATATCATGATACCACGAGGAACCAAGATCAACGATGACACACACAAATTTAGATTCAGGGATCTCAAAAGTTGGTATGAGAAGTTGTTCTACCAAGAATTCACATTGAAGGACATCGTGTGGCATGTCTAACAATGATCCAATTGTTGCCATTCCATATGTTGCTCGATTGTTCATGTGAGGAATCTGCTCAAAAGTTATGTCTATGAAAAAGTCTTTGAGATATTCTACCATCTTCTTGTAAGGAGTAAGCTTGCCATCCTTAGATTGGTAGTCATCATTGACTTGATTCATAGCTAGTTGTAAGTCCCCACAGACCTTTAACTCTTGTATCTGCCATTGAACTACTATCCTTAGACCTGTGATTAAAGCTTCATACTCCACAATGTTGTTAGTACATGGAAATGGTAGCCAATATGACTTTGGGATGCAATCACCTTAAGGTGTGATAAAAATAATACCTTCCCCTGATCCATGTTGGGTGAATGATCCATCAAAGTACATTTTCCATTGATCAGCTCTATTGACAAGGAACACT
>VDFB02184134.1:0-147402 GCA_007258455.2 Sequoia sempervirens
CCAACATGCTTCTTCTCATGAATTGAAAGACCGTGGCTTACCCAACTATCCCTCCAAATCAGCATCTTTTTCTTTTAATGATTTTTTTTACCAATATGCCTCTTGTCATGATTTTAAAGACGATGGCTTACCCTCTCCTGAAGGAGCAAATGTTCTTTGATGTGTTTTAGGGGGCAAATGTTCTTTCATGTGTTTTAAGGGTCAATTGTTCTTTTATGTATAATTGAATGAATGAATGTTTTTAATTACGTCTACAAGATAGTTAATCTATGGGACCCACAAAATGAAACAATGAATGTTTTTTAATTACGTCCACAGACCGGTCAATCTATGGGACCCATGAAATAAAATTGAAACCGCCTTTGCCAAACAACAAAACAATCAATGACCCAACCAATTACTTCTTCTTGTTTTCTAACTCTTTGTTGTTTTATAATTGCAAGTGATACTTAGTTGACTCAAGTATAGTGTAAAGATATAAATGGTTTAATTATGTATAGAATTGATTTGTCATTTATAAAAAATTAATAGTCATGATTTGATGAATGTATCAAAAGTTGAATAAATACAAAAAATCTTGTAGTTCAAGTTGAAGTGTTGCAAGTTCAATCTTCTTCATCTTAGATCTTAACTTTAATATGTGGATCTAAACTAGTAAAGTGTGTGGTTCTAAAACATATTTGCTATAATCTTTGATGTTTGATGTGATCATGGTGTTTACAAACACATTAGAGGAATCTATCAAATTACTAGGATCAAGGCTTTTTAATATAAAGTGAATAAGATAATTAAAATATTAATAATAAAGTGTTTCAATCCTATTAAGCATGTGATTAAACTATAAAGATTAATGAAATAATGGAGAAACAAAAATAAATATGGAAACTATATTAACACTAGATATATGTGGATAATCCTCGTGAAAAAAACTCCATCACAATAGAGATTTGAGCTTGTATTAATCTTTGAAAATAGAGTACTTCAATGCAATCAATTTATCCCTTTGATTTACAATAATCCAATAGTATAAGAGTACATGCAAAAAAACTTTTGAGACCTCCATCTCATGCATCTATTATATTAAATATTTGAAACAAAAAGATCAAGTGGTGTCCCAAAAATATGAGTCAAAACAATGAGCTATAGCAAAATTTATCATCCCCATAATCATGATCAAGCAACTAAAAACAATAAGTAAATCCTCTTACATCTCTTACACCTCACTTATGCATCATAAAACCAACCAATATTTTAAATCTTGATACTCCATAAGGGTACACGATACTTTATGAAGGCATCCAAATTGGGAAGATGCTTTATAACTTATTTTTAACATTTTCAATATAGCCTTCATATTAAATGTCTTCTTACATAATATCTCAAGTATCCCAAAAAATAATAAATAAATAATGTCTCCACCCTCACATGACATTCCATTTTGTTTGCTCTATGATGCTTGGAAATTATACATCATTTATCATCTACATATTTAAATACAATTTGTAAACTAAGGATTTGAAAGGTGAATGACACATTTAATCCTAACATACTCCCACTTAAAATTTACATTGCAAAGACATAATAGGAAACTAAAATGAATAAATCAGGTGTTGGAAGGGACGAGACCCATGGCCTCTCTATACCAATAGAACTCGTATGTGTTCATTGGCTTAGTGAGAGAATCTACAACATTATTCAAAGTAGCAACCTTTTGTGTCATGAATTTTTCACACTCAACAATCTCATAGATAAAGTGATATTAAACATCAATATGCTTGATTTGAGAATGGTACATTAAGTTCTTTGTCAAATAGATAGCACTTTGACTATTTAATACACACTTGTGTATGCTATGATCCTTTTTATTAAACTTTCTAGTGAGGCCTTGTATTGTCATTGAAGTGTTATGATTGTGCTTAAGCATTTTTTCTTTGATTTGATGTGTTTTATCACTTTATGTGATGTTTTGGTTTACCATTGATGAGGTTTTATATTACAACATGTGGTCTAACTATGTAAATATGAGATGTGTATGTTGCAATCTTATATGCTTGGATTCATGTTGTGTTCTAATACTACACATACTTATCAATGAGGTTCCTAGTGGATGATCATCAAACAATATGAATCGTTTATTTTGCATTCACATATATGGATTTGTATATAGATTTTATATATTTCAAGGTTTCAATAGCATTGTTTTCATTATATTTATTTATGTGATTTGATTATGATTATCTAGTTCAACATATATCTTCATTGATTATTAATGTCTATACTTATATTTCTAGATCATGCAACTTTAGGTTGATTTTTAGTTGATACAATTTATTGATATTATTTCATCTATGTTATATCACATTAGGAGTTTATGACGTGCTTCAACTGTCTTATATAAAGTAGATATTCTTGATGCTTTATTGAGTGGGTAGGCATGTGTTTTAGCCCCATTGGTGGTTAATTAGAGATAGTTCAACTTAGGAAAATATATTATATATCCCTCATCTTAATTGATTGAGTTGTGGGATGTATCTTGTGGTTCTATGAAACTACAATCTAAAGTGAGGTTGATAATAGACCCATGTGTTGTGAATAAACCAGTAGTATGTGTATGTTTTGATTGTGCATGTTTATTTTATCATTTGATTTCCATTTGCATTGTAATTAATTTCTACATTACTTGTTATGAATTAATTATAAACTACCTCTATGCTTTAAATATAAAACTGATTTAATTCAATTGTCATCATGGAAGGGCCCTATGCATTTATAATAATAATATTTTGAAAATGCATTATGAAGGAAAATATTGTTTGAGCTTTAAGACATCTAAATTAATTTAATTAAGAAAAGAAATGTGCAATTGTATTAAATTTGAAAATGTTATTAATGTTAGTATTTTTTCCAAAAGGTATTTATATGTTAGTGAGAAATATCTAATATGAAAATATGTAACCAAAATAACCACTTGAAAAATATCTTTGGGTAGGAAAAGAAAAGACAAGAAAAAAAAAATTAGGGATTTTGGAATGTGTAAAAAAGGAAAAGAAATATAGCTTGATTTATCTTCCCTCTTGCTTGAAATTGTTCTCCCTCTCTATTCCTTTGGAATTTAACTTGAATTGGAAGTGGATTTGGAATGAATTGTGGATTGGTATACCATTAAAGAAGGAAGATTTGCAGACTTATGTTCCATTATGCCATCAATGGTGAATTTGGAGGTTTTATGGTTTTAAACTTTTTCAAAAAGAGGGAAATTAGAATTCAAACCATGTTTGATTTTTTTTTATTTTGTGAGACAGAGTCTCATGTTCCTTATTATTTTCTTGACTTTTGGATGTAAGGATAACAAACTTCAGCCCCATTTTTTGTGCCTCGACATTTTGAGAAAATGTTGACTCTAGAGTTAGGATTGGATATGAGTGGATCCATGGCATGCTTACTATATTGAGGATGTCCTTCTAATGTCAATGATTTGAAATTGCAAATAGCAAGCCCAAAATGTCAACATTGATTCTCCATGATGTGTGGTGGGCTCATGTGGAATATAATGAGTTTCACTAAGCCCATCATAATGATTAAGTATTTTGATACAAATGAACCATGTTTGGGTGAGATTTATGATGGCATCAACTTCATGATTGAAAAAATGACCATGAGAAAACTCAAAAGAGAATGACACCACTAAAATATTTTTCAAAAGAGAAAAAATTGTTGAGAACCATTGGAACAAAATGAGCACTCTTACATCTCCTAACATTTGTTTTGTCTCCAAAATATTACAACACATAGGTACTTTCCTTAACACAGAGGGTAAAACCATATATAGAGGAAGAGGTGGTTATTGGATACAAGACCACATTTATAAGAATGTTCTAGTATGTAGATATATAAAGTGTTGTCTTATGTGAATTTGGCCACTTTATATCTTTAAAGACTCTTGATATTTCCACTCTTCAAACAAGTACAAAAATGACACTCAAGGATGCCTTTGTAGGTTTTATTTACCTACAACATTTTACGAAAAAGTTATATCTTAAGTATTCATTTAAAGAAAAAAACTTTCATATGTTTCTTTCATTGCTATATACTATAAATTTATAGTTTGTTTTATATTTACAAATGTTATATTGGGTTTGCATGCAATTGCAACAAGTTGCAAGTTCCTTAGCTAGGCAAAATTGGCATATATGCTCATTTATCCACTCAATTAAACACAACCAATTGGTTGCAAAAGAAACTTGGGATGTGATCTACATGCACTCTAACTTGTGTCTCTTCATAAGACACTTAATTACAACAAGGGTTGAACAAGGATTTGGAAAGTAACTACTAAGCATGTCAACTTAACGGCTTTTATTGGACACCTTGCTATAGCCACTTTAGATAAAATACTCTACATCTGATGCAACATGTGAGAGTGATACCACAACCAATTGTAATTCAAACAAACCAAATGTGGACTTTGATGCTCTTGGTAATGAGCAATATGAACATTATTGATTGTGTTAACAATTTTCATTTCATGTTAAAATTTGACAAGTTAATGAATTATAAATTTTTAACTATTTTATTTTTTGCAAATTAAGAAGATTCTACCTAAATTGACAACTTAAATTGTAAACCACTCTTTCATAGGGCCATAACTCTATTTTTGTAACATATTTATATACCTTTTATCAACTAAATAGCCATCTTCTAACTATACACTTATTTTAACCTAGAGCGGAAATACGAGTGTTGCAACCAAAGGCCTCTACATAAGTTATAGCTGACATATCAGATAAACACCTTTCAATTATTGGACTTTAAGGTGATTATCACCTTGCAAATGCCATACCCATCTTATGGACACAACACAACCAATCTTTTTTTTTTTAAGCTAGAACTTCTTCCTATGTAATGATTTCATAACATCTTCTTATGTGCATCTAATGAGGTTGTGCATGCAACGTCACTAGATCAAATAAATGTCTTTCAATTATTGGAACTTTAGGGCAATTATCACCTTGCAAATGTCATGCCCATCTTATGGACACAACACAACCAATTTATTTTTGAAAAAGTATAACTTCCTCCTAAGTAGTAATTTCATAACATTTTGTTGTGTGCATCTAATGCGGTTGTGCATGCAACGTCACTAGATCAAATAAATGCCTTCCAATTATTGGAACTTTAGGATAATTATCACTTTGCAGATGTCATGCCCATCTTATGAACAACACAATCATTTTTTTTTTGAAAAGCTAAAACTTCTTATGTAATGATTTCATAACATTCTATTGTGTGCAATTGATGAGGTTGTGCATGCAACGTCACTACAAGCACGCCGCCTAGAAGGCAGAGAGGAAAAAAGGTATTCGGACAAGGTAGAACCATTCCGCACACCCAAAGATGGAGGCTTACCCAACTCGGTTTAAAAGTCCATCTGAGAATCAATTCCCTTCGGATTTCCTATGAGGAATTAATGTGGTCAAGTCCTTAGGATGAGACCAAATGTCTAGGATAGCTAAACCAAAATAATTAATAAAATGAGCACTTTAATGAGTTCATTTACCACTATGACACTTAACTTCTATTCTTAGGAGAGTTTGGGCGTACAAAATTCTCTATCAGATCCTCCTCAACTTGCAAACAGGTAAGCTCCCAAACCTTCATTAACATATTCCATAATATTACCTTAAATATGCACACATACTTACAAGAATTATCGGTCAGACGCAGGAAAACCGCAAGGCTTTCACGTGTATAGATTTGCTCCAACGTCACTAGGATACAAAAGGGGTATTAGGTACAGGGATATGTTTGACACACACAGCAAAATCCAAATTTAAATAAAAAAATTCAACTGCTATTAAAATATTGACCGCATGATCACATTTATTTTTGAGTTTTAAGAGGCTCCAGCAATGTTGTGGATGCAGCTCATGCCCTTTGTAGTATTTGGCAGATAAAACATTAGTTTAAGGATTTCAGGCTTCTGCAAGTCATAATATTACACGACCAACTTAAGAAAAAAATTGCAAAAAGAGTTCTAAAAGAATCAACATTTCAGAGCACAATTGAGAGGTTCACCATGAGGATGAATGCTAAATTGCAAATATGGCTTCATTATACAGATAATCCTAATTACAGCATCATGAAGAAATCAATGTCCAATTAATGGAAGTATACAAAAGGAGAGCTAAATGTTTGGAACAAATATCAATTTGGCAACAGGATTTATAAGAAGCACCACACATCATAGATGATCTTGCCAGAATGCAAGCCAAGTTCATGCACATAGCTCAGGATCAAAAAGAGCTATTAAGACAATAGAACAGGAGTCAATTTGGCAACATGTTGCATCAGATGCACCTCATCACAGATGATCTTGCTAGAATGCAAGCCGAATTCATTAAGTACAGCCAAACCTCTAAGCTCAGGAGCTAAGAGAGAGTTATTGAGATAATCAAACAAAACTCTAAGCAAAGAACAATATTGAAAGAGTGAAATCTCGAATTTTTGGATCAACAAGGACTATTATTATTAAATCATTTCATACATTTAGAAGAAGTTGACCAAACACAAATTTCATAGCCTCCAACAAAGATCCCAACGAAACTTTGACACACTCCAAATTTCTATGTCAATTTGCTCAAAAAAGATGATGACAGACAGAACTCAACAACGGTTAGTATCGTGAATCAAGCTCATAATGAATTGACGAAGGAAGCTTCTTAAGATTAACAAAAAAATGGGTCAGTCTTCTCAATAAAATCAGCCAAAGCCTCCAGATTGTATGGCTTAACTAAACAGAATCTATAGATATTTCTGAAATATTATTAAAAAAGATCATTCATGGTTCAGGAATATTTTAAGAAGCAAAAGATCCTCCCAAATCAAAGTTAGTTGAACGGTTGTGAGCAGTTACTAGTATAAAACAATCATGACATGGTCAGAAGTCTAGGAGTTATTAAATTCTTGGAGTGGATTATATGATAAATTTGTTTCTTTTTATAATAAAATTAAAACTCCTACTATACACAGTATTCTACCTATTTAATTAATATATGGATAACTAATTGACAATTTGTGCGATGTTCCGAAGTAAAATTTATCCTAAGAATTCACTAACCGTGACCACAAATCATGAAGTCATCAATAACAATTTAGGAAGATATCGCTTAACAAAACTATCAGAGTATTTGTAATTTCCTATTGCAATTTAAATTATTCAGCCACCAAATACTGAAACATTATGTTGCAACTGAAAGACAAATCCATTTATATCAAAATATAATGAATGTGAAAATGGTAGACTGAGAAACAATTGATGTTGACCATGCAGCCGCTACACCTGCTGCTAAATCTTCCCATTCATACTTGCAACTTTGGCCTTTCATGCAGCTTTTAAATTTTAAAACAAGAGAAACCTTTTTCAGTTTCAAGGACTTTGAAAACTACAAGAAACTGTTTTGAGAATTGCTTATTTGCACTAAAACAACAGTTATTTTCTGAGGAAACAAAGACTAATTGTCGTAAAACAACTCTGACTCGCTCTGTTAGAATGGTGTCATCTTCTATAAAGTTCTAAATGGAAGTTATTAAATATTTCAAGTTGAAGAACCATATTCTTTCTTAAGCAACTTTTTGTATCAGACTCTGAAATAAACACTCAGACTGAAAATATTTCATTCCCCATGCTACAACAAGGTTGTGCACAAGAATTGATGATACCAAAGTAGGCATCAAAATGTGCCCAGGTTTAAACACAAGAACTGCTAATTTCAATAATCTTCATAGGTTTCATTCAATCTGACTGTAAAAACCTAGGAGATTCGCTTCATACGTTCCTTGCTACTTTCCCTTGGAAGCCACTCAGGGGGTAGAAAATTTGGAGCACACAAAATGATGGCAATGCCAAAAACTATAACAAAGACCACCCACCATGCTTGATTTGGTATTCCAAGGAGTAATTCATCACAGACTACATCCAAAATTAGAAACACTTGATTAAGGCTTGGAAAAAGGAAAAAACAAGAAACAACAATGAACTTGAACACTAAATCGTCTCAAAGATAAAATTTGTTTAATTGATGCAACTAATTTATAATAGAGATATATCATGGCATATTTCACTTACCAATGTTAAATATCACAAATTGTTGCTCTCTAAAATGAGATTTTGCAACAATACCTGCAGGTTCTACTGAAACAAATGCAAAAATCCCATCATATCCAGAAACTTCCTGCAATAGCATAAAAAAATAAAGCATATTGATATAAGCTATGAAAAGAACTGAAGGAAAAAAGTGTCAAGTTTCAATAAGACTTCTTGTATTTACCGGAACAATATTGTCTGCCTTGAATATTAGCTTCTCTGTGTTCAGCAATCTTCTTCCCAGATTAAAAACCTTAGTAGAATTGTCTTGTACAATTGCAATAGAAAATCTGGCTGGTATCTGTCATATTGCTATGTTCACTGGCAAGTTTCAGTGTCCTTTCATGAAGAAATCGTCATATCCAAAATGAATTTAAAAAACAATGTACTTCATTCCTCTTGGTAAAAACTGGTTGATTGCCAATAAGATGGAAAGGTGTAGGGTCACTACATACAGAGGCTGGGTAAGAAATCTTCACTTCATACCACCTTGGTGCTTTGAGGCCATGTAATTCATATAAGGACTGGCCCATACGAAGTGGGAGAACCTCCTGGGTCAGCTCTTCCCCAACATTTAGTATCTTTGCTCTTAATCTGCACATCTCGGAGGAAAGACTAGTAAATCTGCAGTTTCTTCTAATAAAACCTGAATCATATATACAATTAAGGGTACATGAAAATATGAATGGACTTTTTGTTAATCTTCCTTATAGGAAGTAGAAGTGAACATGACTTCCAAGCACACATTCTCTGTGCAAAAGATCATAAGCATCACTGCATGTGCACAGAAATCTAGCACATGTAGAGAGAAATGCACCATATAAAGGTTTGGAATATAGTTCCCGACATACTTGCAACTACTAGAAATAACCAACATAACCTTTAAACCGTATGTGGTCAACCAATCCTTTCCCTTTCCTTATGTAATAAAAGGGAAAGCTTCTTGAGTGATTTACAACATCAAATATGCTGAATTTTTTCAGAAAGATTGGACTGGTGGAAAACTTAGAACTGTTCAGTTTGAGATTCTGGAAACTGAATTCATCAAAACAATCAGCAACTGATCTCCGACCTAACAAAATTTCTGAAATTCGAGCATACTAGTAGATACAAGTGATTGTCGACATCGTCAACCTTTGGCAGTCTCACTAAATGCGATGACTCACAGACAGATGTAATCAGTAATAGACGATACCGTTCAATAACAAAATGAGCTCTGAGGAAATAAACCCACACAGTCAGAAATTGAAAGGGATTCTCTGTCATTGAGAAATAACAATTTTACTATCATATGGCCGATTGTGCTATGACTACAGAGTGGTACTGAGTATGAGGTCGTGGAGGAGGAGGACCTAGCAGGGGATGAGACTCTGCTGGGGCTACATCAAGGAGAGTCTATGTACGGCCTATCACAGACAGAAAATTTCGGAAGACATTCAATAGTTTCTCTGCCATTGAGATGACAAGGGAGCTGATGAAACTTGAAAATTTGAAATGCTATATCCATTCCCCAGCGTACAATGCTCCCATCGTTTTATATTATAAATCTTCAAGTTGGAATTTGATAAAATAATTGTTCATCGGCTAAGAGAGCCAAACCAAAGAAAAGTCCTCCGTCATAGTTAACAATGTAACAATCTACCAGTAGCAAAAACGTAACCACGAATTAAAAAATATTGGAAAATAGGTAGAACTGGAATGATATCAACGCTTTCAAAGCATAAACCCGAGTTGCAATCACACGAGACATGACAAAGTGTTGACATCGGGGAAAATAATTACCCAAATGAGAGAACTTCCAGAATCAAAAATAAAGAAAAATCCAATCTTAAAAACCTGCACACTGTAGACTACTGTATGCTGATTTTCTAAACCTAATGTTACATGTGATTAGGCAATGAGTCCCTGTTTTAGGTAGATTCTTTTCAGAAATAATTTATTTTGGGAAAAATGTCATCAATCACAACATTACAGTATCATGTATAATCTTTTGGAATGAAGGTAGCTTACTTATCTAAATTCTCGGGAAGCGATGTAGCGTGAGCAGCGCATCCATCAAGGCACACCAGCAAACCGCAGAAAGCGAATAAAACAGAAAACATTTTTCAACATTCAGTCACAATACAAAACCACAGAGATCACCCGATGTCTCCTTAAAGGAAAGGAGCCTGGTTATCACCATAAAGGTTGCAGCTCATTTTTTCATCCCGCTAAAACCATGACATGCTCATATAACGTGTAACCCTAGATAAATAAGTTGAGTATGGAGGTGTACTTCTGAAACAAAAATAAAAGGGTTTAAATAAATGTGAAATAGAAAGGAAGAATCCCTAGGGTTAATCTGGGTTAATTATCTCATCAATCAAGTATAGATTTGTGACCACGAATTAGATTTGTATTTTTTAATTTGATTTTTGATATTTTAGCTTATGTATTTTGTGTGATCTCGAAAATAACCATTCCTTCTATGGCTTGGAAGATTAAGAAATATTATTGATAGATTTTGTATGATTAAGTCACAAGGACCCTTTGCCTAAATGAACTCCTTTGAAGACAGCTAATATTAAAGACAACACTCTTCGGGCATGCGTTTGTCTATGTGTAGACCTAGTTTGCTTTTAAAGCTCCAATTGAAGTGTGAACATTTGACCAATATGCAAATGGTTTCTCAAGTTCTTTAGATGTCTTTTAGAATGAATGTAATACAATTCTTTAAATAGCCCATGACATCAATATGAAAAAATGTGCATTTAGTCAACTTTAGGCCAAAAAGATAAAGGAGGCTAGTCATCCAAATATTGAATTTTATAATTTGATTTTAGGCAAGTCAAGTTTTTTGCTTGAAAGGATGGCCTTGTGATTATAAACTCAACCTAGGATCAAAAGACAAACTAAGTCACATTTCTACCATGTCACAAAATAATGGCATTTGAAATCAACATGCTTTGTCTTCGCTTGGAAAGTCAATTTTTTTTCCAAACATATGGCATTATGATTGTCACATAGAACCTTAATGGTCATTGCATCTAGCCCAATATTAAGACATAGTCTCTTAAGCCAAATGGCTTCTTAACAAGCATGGGTAATTGCCATATACTATACTTTTATAGTAGACAAAAAAACCACATCCACTACTTGTTATCCAACTAAGGACACCACCCAATATGGTGAAAATATATACACTACTAAATCTTTTACTATCAATATCACCAACCCAATCAGAAGACACATATCCAAGAATACAAACTGAACACTAGGTCTATATAAGATAACCATGATAATGTAGACTCAAAAGTACCTCACAAATATATAAAGACCCTCTTTACTACATTCCAATGTACCCATCCATGAGACAAAAAAAACTAAGGAATCTAATTTCTTCCGCAATGCCTAGTCTTGTATAGACCATAATATACATCAAATTTCTTATGAAAAAACATTAACATTAGAGTTCATATGTAAAAATTATAAATATTCAATTTAAAAAAAAAAAATTATAGCTATTATCTATATAACAATCTAAAGTTGAATTGATCCACTATGTAGGGCTTGCAACTAGCTTCCAAACACCACCTTGATAAGTCAAAAATATGATCATTTATGCAAAAGTTATGCTCATTTAAGTGCAAGGAGGATTTTAGAAAATGCAAAGATATATGCGGTAGGATTTTTGCCCCTTTTAATCTAGATCTTAGTCACTTATATGAACAGGGGCTAGACACCATATTTTTAAAAAAATATTGAGTTCTTATCTCAATTCCCCTATGACTAGGGGTTGAGAGGACTGGAATAGATGTTAAGTTTAGGTTCCCTATGACTAAGGGCTAAAGAGCTATGTGACTAGGGTTTATGGATGCAATAGACATCTTGGTTAGTCATATGACCAAGGGCTAAGGGTAAAAAAAACTTTGACCCCCCACTCATTGTGAATTATGTCTACTTCCAACCACATGGATATTTAAGCAATATTTATGTCATGTAGACTATATGTATGTCACACGAGTTTTCTTAATTTTTATTTCTCATGAAGATTTATATATGCAATATATATATATATATATATATATATATATATATATATATATATATATATATATATATATATATATACCTTATTATGTATATTTTGTAATGTGAGTATACCACACAAGCCGATGAGTATATACTTGTGAGCCAATGTTATGGGTGGTTAATATATATGCCTATGATATGTATGTGTACATCAAGTAGTGAACTATGTATGCATAGTGCATAATAATCTTATAAAATAATTGATATGAAAATGATGAATGTAATGAGAAATTTATAGATTTTTTAAAAATCAAATGAATGTTGAGGATTTGATCAAGAATTAAGAGACAGATTAGCTAGTTGTG
Organism: Sequoia sempervirens; assembly: GCA_007258455.2. Taxonomy (NCBI): domain Eukaryota; kingdom Viridiplantae; phylum Streptophyta; class Pinopsida; order Cupressales; family Cupressaceae; genus Sequoia; species Sequoia sempervirens. The sequence continues at coordinate 12,520 of VDFB02184134.1, forward strand.
GAGTCAATTCAAGGTAGTGGAGGAGATAACTCAACTCATTAAGAAAAACTACTATTTTGAGTTGGTATGATAATAATAATGAATTTCATTAATTCATTAAATGGATAATGAGAAGTATAATTACTAATTAGAAGAATGAGTTAACTTTGAGGAGATAATTAATAATTTTAATTATTTATTAAAAAAGGATAATTAGCTTGTATTAATTAAATAATAAAATATTATTTAATTAATTGATTAATAATTTGATAATATAATGATAATAAGTGGTACTAAATATGATAATGATTAATGGTAAATTGTAAATAATAGATATAATGAAGATGATAAGTATTGGTGATTAGAGGAATAATTTTACTGTCTACACTAATCTTTTCATCATTGATTTTAATAAATGTACATTCCACTAACTATTTTTTTAAGTAGCCTAAGTTACATGAATTTAGACTTGATTAAGTTTTTAAATTGAGCTTAGTAGCCCTGTCATGTCTTGCATACACACCCCATCTTTTTTGTTAGGAAAATATAGAAATGTGCTCCTTTTGATTTTATCATTTTATCAATTTCATCTTTTCTATCACTTTTAATTATTTTTTGGATTATTGACCTCTTTATATTTTTTACTTTTATCTTTTATTTTTATTTTGAACTTCTTTCTTTCTATGGGATTTTGGGTCCCTTTTTCACCTTAGGAATAGTTCCAAGTTCCTAGATAAATTTGGCACTCGAATTAGTCCTAAGAGTTTCAATTATTAGAAAGCCTTGAAGCATTGGAACTTAGTTCTAAGTTCCAAGTTCCTTCCCTAATTGCCTCTAATTTTTTTATTTTATTTTTTCTTGATAGAGTTTAAATCTTCATATACTATTGGAACCTTGGAACTTAGTCCAATTCCTAATTACTTTTGGTCTTTTTATTCCACCTTAATTATTTTATTTTTTATGTTTCAATTATTTCATTGAATCACATACCTCAACAAGGATTTAGAAATTTAAAATTATAGGTTCTAGTTTCTCTTAGTGAATCAAGGTCCACTAAGCTTAAGCATTGTGTGATTTTGATGAGCCTTATATAATTGATTTTAACCTTGAATTTTTTCATCCTTACATTCAAAATAATTTGTCTTTACATCCTATATGAAAATATGAGTGTTTGTGCATTATGGGGGTAAATTTGAGATGTTGTCTTATATAATTTATCATGGAATTTTATGCTCATAACTACCTAGGGTTTGTAAACAGCCCTTTATCTATCTTTTTCTGTTCAACTAAATAATTATTAGGTAGGGTTTAAAATATCTTTTTATTTTATTTTCTTTATTACTTTGATGATTGTTCATATTTTAGTGTTTTGATTTACTAGGATATGATTTTTCTATGTGATTATTATTCTTTTTATTTTTTTGGCTAGGGTTTTGTCTCTATTATCTATTTATTATTTTAGTTGTTTTTTTTGTTTGTTTTATATTCTATGAGAATATAGATTTAGTTTTTTATAATGATTTTGAGTTTCAAGATTCATACTTTCATTGATTAATATTAATGTTTTCATTGATTAATATTAATGTTTTGATTGAATGTCTTTACTAAGATTCAAACTTAGGACTTCTAGGTTCATTTCCTTTTCCTCTCCTACTCTTGGTCACATGTTTTTCATATTGAGGTGTGACACTCAAACTTTGGATCTCAATGGAAACTTATAACCTATTTAGTAATTCATGTTTGCTTTTGGTATATACTCTTTACACTAGAACTATACTCTAAGTGGACTTCAGGTTTCTATTAGGATCCTACTTCCCAATATCTAACCTCTATGTTATTAATAATCAGGTGATCCCACAATACTGGTTTACAATTTTTGGTCAAATTGGTCATTGAACTGAATTTTTTAACTAAATCCTCACTTTCGAGCACCTATAGCTGCTAACCCATGAGAAATTTGAAGATGATGCAAACTAGTGATTTGTGAATTTTTGTTTATAGATTCCAAATATATATTTTTAAAAAAAATTGGAATCAGATTGCATTTCTTTTTCCATCTCCTTCAAAAACTATTTTTTAACAGTATTAAACACTATTTTTAAAGAGTGATGTTCACCGTATACAACAAAACTTTTTTTTTCTATGAAGGATAAAATTCTATTTTTTTCAAATTTATATTTGTAAATATGATATCGAGCACTTTCATTTGGTTTCATAGTGTTTTATTGGATATTTTTTCTTAATTAAGTTTTGAAGTCAAACCAATTACAATTTAGACATAGGCAAATCGTATACAACATAACTTTTTTTGTATGTATCAATTTTTTTTTTGTTGGATAAAGGACATCAATATCTAGCACATACATATTTTTTAGATTTTTTTGGGTAATCTACTATTTTTTCTACATGTGCAAAACAAAGAGCTTGATTTTCGGTGAACAACTTACATTCACAAAAAATAAAAAATAAATATAATAATGAAATTAAATATATTTAAAATTATACTTTTTGAGAAGCTTATAATAAGGACTATGTACTTACAAAAAATAAATTTTAAATGAATTCATTTGATCCCCCAAAGGGTGAATCAAAAATGGTTTTTTATCAACATTTTGATAGGTGTAAAGGAGACTCTGTTATAGGTATGGTTTAAAACTAGCGGGGTTCTATCCAAGGGGGTTTGATCTAAGGTGGTTTGATCAAACCCTATTCAATTAGAATCATTTAAATAGAAATTGTTAAGGCTTAAATCATTATATTTTCTAAAAATATGTGATTTCAACAAAAATCAGGATGTCCCAAAAAGTGTAAACCACTATTGTGGGATCACCCAATCCTTCTTGCAAACATCAAATTTTTATCCAAATTTTTAACTTACTTCTAAATACTCCATTCCTTCAACTCTTAGAGTCTCATAATAAACCATTAAACTTATTGCTTTATGGACATAAAACCTAAACTTAGGCTTGGGACTTTGTTCTAAGTCCCTAATCCAACTTGATACCTATAATGCTAAGAGTTGAAATGTGAACAAAAACAAATTATCATGAAAGATACTACTTCAAAACTTGCAAAACCTCTAGATATAGCTCAACAAAGAGATAAAACAAATAAATAAAAATAAAATCAACTTTAAATGTTAGCATAACCTCCATTGTGATTTTAGTTACTCCTTGATTAGGTGGAATGTGGATGCTCTTTGCATGAAGATTATCAATTTGATAGCGTATACTTAGCATAAGTGATGATTGGAATGGGAATGATGGATAAAGTGCCTGATATAATAGGGTTTTGGGAGAAGGAATAGATGGTCAAGATTTCATGATGAGATCAAGGGTGGAGAATAGTTGAGAGGAATTCCATAGGATCAAGAAGAAGATGGAGGTGGTTAGATTATGCATGGCTAGGAATAATTTACCAAATTTAGTAAGTAGTTGTGAGCATGAGGGAAATTAGGGACATGTGCACCTAAGAAGGCTATAACTTTGGGTTGTATTGAGAGAATAAGGGGACTATAAGGACAAGTATTCTTAGGTTCCCTTTATTATTGGAATGTGTTGAAAGAATAATGGGACCATAAGGACAAGTGCATAGGTTCCCATTATTGTTGGAATGTGTTGAGGGGACTTAGGCCTAAATAAATAATATTATTTAATTATTTTGGCAACATGTGTGAGATGGATAATAGGTGGTATTGATAATTATTTATTTGTTTATTGTGAGGAGATTGAAAAAGGTAGTTAATTAAATAATAGAATTATTTAATTAAACGATGGACTTTAGGTAAAGGAGACATGTCTTAGGTGATTAAATTGGTTGATTAGGACTAGGTGAAGATGATTAGGTTGATTAGGACTAGACACTGGAATTGATTGATTAGGGTTAGGTGATGGTGCACTAGGGAAATTTTTTTTGGTATCTATATTTTTCCCCTCTTTGATATAATGTTGTGATACTGGTGTTGTGTCAAAGACGAAATAAAGAGTAGGATGAGATGGGATGAAGTTTTTGTGGCAAGTTGCCCCAATCACTTAGGGATAATGGTGGAAGTGATGCCCCCTCAAGATTATTATTGGGTGAAATTGATAGGTATCTTGAAAAGACAAAGGGTGATAAAAATATGTATCATGAAGGATAAAATTTACTTGAGAGAAATCATGTTGGGATGATGCACATGCCATGAATATAGGATTGTTGATGAATTAAGGATTGGGCATGTTGATTGATGCCACTAGGATGATTATATTTGATTGCATGGATGTACATGTTGGATGATGAAATCTCGCAAGGATGTAATGTAATAAAATGACACATGATTGGGGGTTCATCCCATAGTGATGGTAAAGTGGTGGTGTTGTTGTTGTGGCCACCAGAGTTCAAAACTCCGCTAGTCCATTGTGATCGTAGGCACTATGACATCATTGATCCAATATGATCACATGTTTGAATCAGAATGTTAAGGCTAATAATGGAATTCATTCCATGAGATAGGTGTTTAGGCCTATTTCATTCTATTCCCTCAATGACTAGTGTGCTTGTGGGCTCTGTGCCCCTGTTAGGCTATTGTGCTCATGGGTTTGGAATGACCACTTGTGTTCATGTCGACGAAGAGATCCCCTAATTATTTCCTCCATGCTAGCTTGGGCTAGGCTAATAATTCTCAAGGTTAACTGATAAAAAAAGACACATGATTGGGATTATGGATAAATGATGAGATAATGATAAAGGATGTAATGGATGAGGAATACATATTTTCATATTAACTTCACGTGCAAGGATCAACCTTTATTTTACTATAACACTTAGCATTATGCACCATGATATAAGGGGTCATGATGATGATGCACCATGTGTATATGGACTAAATCACAAACAAAAAAATTACAAATAGAATAATGATCCAATAAACACATTGTCATTGGCATATCATATGAAGGATGAGGGAAACTATGATGGTGTGATGGAAGGAGCACTAAGGCTATAGACACAAATTAAACACAAAACCATACAAACAAACAATCAAAAAATGAAGAAAACACAAGTTGGTGTCCAATGACATGTTGAAACCAAGGGTGCATGGGAAGATGGGATTGGATGGATTTGTTGGATCAAAGGATTAATGACGAGGATTCCAAATTTGACTATTTTGTTATTCAAGCTAAAAATTGTTTGATTAATTGATCGATCGATTGATGATGATGGCATTATTGATGTGGGAAGGATGCATCCTGGAAACAATACAAGGATTGGGAAAGACATATCCTGACGATGATTGATTTTAGATTAGAAAACTTATGGAAATATAAGGAATGAATCTTATGGATGTGTTTGGATGGATGAAATATTTTCAATGAGGTTTGCTTGGATTTAAGAGATTTAACATGGATAAAGTGTTTTTTGGATCATGTCTATAAATTGGGAGTATATTTGGATAAGGGTTTTCTTTTGTTTGTCATTTTGATGGTGGACCCAATGGAAAGGGATAATCCAAGACCAAATACAAGGATACATATGGGTTGGATGGAATGGTTGATAAATTAGATAGAACGGTGGATGAATTGGATGGAGTGGAGAGGATATGAAATGTTGGAAAGATTTAGAGGGAGATGTTTCAAGAACTACATCACATAGGACTAACATGTCTTGATCCAAGATAGGGATTAGGTAGTACTATCTAGGAAATGAAGTGATGGTAGATAGTGTGTGGCTAAAGGATGAATATTTCAAGATTTTTCCAAATTATACATCGTGTGCCCCCAATCATTGTTAAGACCAAGGTGAGTAGGAAATATGGATGATGTATGGCTAAATAAACATGGTGGATAGGTATGCTGGAATGATATGATAGGATGGATAGGTTTGGTGGAATGGATGAGACAACTTGCCCTCAATTTAAAGGTTTACATAGCTTGATGACTTATGCATGATGCCCATGAATTATTTTTCATGATGGTACTTGTCCAAGGTTCTGCAAGAAGTGGTTTTCACCAGTGGATGAATTTATTTCTCTTTACATTTTTTTCCTTTTGTTTAATTTTTCTTATGATAATTGTGAAGGTGGTGCACTCCTATTATATTTAGTATGAGAATTATGATATATGGATATATTTTGATGACTAAAATTGATTGGATTCATTAATGTATTTTGTTTCAAGATTCACATTTCTTTCTTATTTTTGTCTTGATGTTTGGATACATGTTTATTTTTAGATTCATTTTGATTTTGGTATGGAGTTTGCAATTTTTTTCTTTAGTAATTGATAACAATTTTTTGCTTCATGAGAATGCTCCACTTTATATATTGTACAATGTTGTTGGCCCAAATCAAGGGTTTTAGGATAAGTGTGGATGTAGGTTGCTAGTATGGATGGAGAAAGTATGAAAATGATGGGTGGAAGGAGGATTCATAAAAGAGTTAGGAACAAACTTTGTTTTGATGTTTTTATTGGACAAGGTTGCCCCAACTATCGTTGAGTTGTCACGATTATACTTCTTTCTTGGAGATGTGTAGCCAGGACCTTAATATCCATCATTTTCATATAATAATATTAGTTATAAATTACTTGTTCATGAAGGACTAACCCTTCCCCACTGTAGCACATTGAAAATTTTATTAACCATATGATATTTTTTGTTTTTAAAGCATAATACAAATCCATCATTAGGAAAAAATGAATTAGTATAAAGATCTATGCTCTCTTTTGCAAGAAGGCCAAACACTATGAAAGTGGTCGAAACCAACTTATAAAATGATTGTGCCTTCTACTTGTTTTCCATCATGGTACCTTGATCAATGATATTATCAATGTGATCAAACTTATATTGTGAATCCCCTATACATGGAGGGATCCATCTTATTTGTTCTACTATCTATGTTTCAAAGGGATGCAAGTTTCTCATCTTGGGAAATGAGGGTTTTTTGAGTATGAATGTGTGCATATTTGATTTCATGGTCATGGATGGGATAAAAGTGGAGTAAGGGATAATCTTGGATTTTAGGATCAATGGTAGGATCGTGATCAAAGATCATATTTTGGGTGTCATGAACATAGATAGGATCTTGATCAAAGATTGTATTGTGATTGGTTTCATAATCATCTATTAGATCTTGGTAAAAAAATGGGTTAATATGAATATCATGATTATCATTGGGGATTTTAATAATACCTTGATCTTGATTTGTTTGGAAGCAAGTTATGACATGATTTAGAGAAAGTTCTTGAAATATCTTCTAAGTTCCTTCTTAGATAAGATAGATACACTTTGAATTGCCTTGATATTGTAAGGAAGCTAAGGTAGTGGAATAACTTCCTACACTAATCTTGAGAGGAGAATAATGCAAAATTTTTACAAATCTTTAACAGTTATAGAAACTTAAATAGAAATAAACATTAATATCATGCATAGCACGACACAATGATTTACGTGGGGAAAACCCTTTTGGGAGAAAAATCCCACACTCCAAAAGTTTCCCAATAAATTATTTAGTAAATCACAAAGATTACAATATAATTACAAAGCAAGCTTCTCACATGAGTATCGCCACTCAAAGATCAAGAGACAACATGATCGCTATCAAACTCTCAGAAATCATCACAATCTCTACCGTAGTCGTAATACAACACCCTCATAAAATAGAGTTACATTCTAAGGCAAGACATGCCAACAAAATATCTACCATTAGGTCTAAAACCTAACAACGAATGGTCCAGATTTACAATATATCCTTTATTTAATATATGTCAGACATTCTAGAAGTTTTTTGAAAAAGTTAACATGCTCACATTTCGCTCTGTGTTGCCATTGTATACACCTATCGGTGTAACTAGGAAACATATATATAAATATATATACATCCTATCAATAATAAACCACATATAATTGCAAGGTTGAGACACATTTTCCCAAAAAATCTCCCACTTGTCGAACACCTTGCAAGAGCAATGTGAGGGTGTAAACATTGTCTCTTTAATTGCTAGGGGCCGAAAGGGCCATAGTCTCTGAACACCATCTGAACTTCTTTGTGCTCACAAGCTTAGTTAAAGAATTAGCAACATTCATCAAAGTCTCTACCTTAACTAGTTTCACTCTATCATCTTTGACCATATCTCTAACAAAATGATATTGTACATCAATGTGATTGGTCTTGGCATGAAATGTTGGGTTCTTGGCTAGACATATCTCACTCTGACTATCACCATAAATTATCACTGCACCTTGTTTTATACCAATATATGAACATAGTCTCTTAAGCCAAATGGCTTCTTTACAAGCATGAGTAGCTACCATATACTCTGCTTCAGTAGTGGACAAAGCAACCATAGCATGCCACTTACTCATCCAACTAATTGCACCACCAAATAAAGTAAACACACAAGCACTAGTGGATTTTCTGCAATCAACATCACCTGCCCAGTCTGAATCCACATAACCATGAATATCAAGGGAAATTTCATCTTTATTCATATTACTATGATAACATAAGGATTAATCTGAGGTACCCCATAAATATTTGAAGTCTCTTTTAACTGCATCATCACAATGAACTCTACCAGGATTAGACATATATCTAGAAAGAACTCCCATTGCTTGGGCAATATCTAGTCTATTACAAACCATAGCATACATCAAACTTCCAATTGCACTCTGGTAAGGCACTCTGCTCATGTATTCCATCTCTAATAGGGATGTTGGACAATTTGAAATAGATAACTTTGTTCCAACTAAAACATGAACACATAATGGTCTACAATCCTGCATATCAAACCTCTGTAAAATTGAATTCACATACTTACTTTGCCCAAGCCATAGCTTTTTGCTGTTCACTCTATCTCTTTTAATTTCCATCCCAAGAATGTGTTTAGTTGCACTAAGATCTTTCATTTCAAATTTAGCAACAAGTTGATATTTTTGTTCTAAAATCATACCTTTCCCTCTACCAATAAATAACATATCATTAACATATAATGCAATAAATAGGAAATGATCACCATCAATTTTATAATAAACATAATGATTTGATTTAGAACGCTCAAATCCCAAACTCAACACATATGTATCAAATTTCTAGTACCACATCCTAGGACTCTATTTTAATCCATACAAATATTTTTTCAATTTGCAAACCAATTTACTTTTACCTTTCACCATGTAGTGCTATGGTCGTGTCATATAAATATCCTCCTCCAAATCACCATGAAGGAAAGCAGTTTTCACATCCATTTGCTCAACCTCTAAATCAAAAGCAGTAGAAATAGAAAGCAACAATCTAATGGATGCCATTTTTGTAATATGAGAAAATATCTCACCATAATCAACACCCTCAACTTGAGAGTAGCCCTTTGCAACCAACCTTGCTTTGTATTTCTTAGTACTTCCATCTGAACCAATATGTTTCTTGAACACCCATTTACAACCAAAAGGTTTTCATCCTTTAGGAAATGGTATAAGATCCCATGTATCATTCTTTTTCAAAGATGCCATTTCTTCATCCATAGCAATCTTCAAGGATTCTGCATCATTCATACCTAGTGCCTCTTCTACAGATCTGGGTTCATCCATGTTAGTATTCAAAGCAAAAATATATCTCCAATCATCAGGTGAATACCTTTCAGGTGGTTCTCTATGACTTGTAGACCTACAAACAAGTTGAGTTGAAGGTTCTTCCTCTTCTTTTAAAGATCTAGAGCTAGATGAGCTCTCCTCAACTACTTGTCTATCATTAGGCCTCAATTCAACTTTCTCAGGTATAGGATGAAATTGAATCAAATCTTCATGTTTACTTTGTTTTGGTTGCAATGTAATAGAAGAAGTCTTAATTTCTCTAAAAATCACACTTCTACTATGTATTACCTTTTGTGCAACATGATCCCAAAGCTTGTATCCTTTTACACAATAACTGTATCTAATGAAGATACATTTCACAACCTTGTTCTCCAACTTTGTTTGCTTCTCCTTTGGCACATGTGCATATGCCTCACAACCAAAAACTATAAGATGTCTCGATGGAGGCTTGCGACCTGACCATGCCTCTATAGGCATCTTATCGAAAAGAGTTGATGTAGGAGACATGTTAATCAAGTAATAGGCAGTGGAAACAACTTCATCCCGAAACCTTTATTCTAGACCAACACCACTCGACATACTCCTAGCCTTATCCATTAGTGTCTTGTTCATTCTTTCTGCAACTCCATTTTGTTGTGGAGAATACAGAGTTGTCTTCTATCTATGAATACCAAAATCTTTACAAAATTTATCAAAATTATTAGAGAAAAATTCACCACCATTATCAATCCTCAAACGTTTTATTTTCTTTCTAGTCTGCAACTCAACCATTGCTTTAAATTCTTTAAATCGACCAAAAACTTTAGATTTACTCTTTAGGAAATATACCCATGTCCTACTATAAGCATTAATAAATGAAACATAATATATGGATTTACCAATTGAAGGAACATCTACAGGACCAAACACATTAGAATGAATAAGATCCAATACACCACAAGATTTATGGGAACTCGAGTAAAAATGAATGTGTTTTATTTTCCATAAATGCAATGCTCACATAAACAAATTCAAGATTACAATCAAATAGACCTTCAACAAGGTTTTTATTTTTCAAGGTCCTTAGACCCTTTTCTCTAATGTGGCCAAGTCTTTGGTGCCATAACATAGTTTTCTCTATAGGTAACTTTGTCTTAGAAGAAAGAGCACCCTTGGGTACCCAAAAGCCATCACCATCTACTGAAGGTGAAACCCTCACTTCTTCCACAAACTTGCTTCTCATTGAAGTACTATTGCACTCAACAGTTCATGCATCCAAATTATATAATGTGTCATAGCTGACACCTCTAGCAATCACTATAGCACCTCTAACCATCTTGCATCCTGCATAAGAAAATACTAGCTGCACACCCGCATCTATTAGTTTGCTCACAGATAACAAAATTTGTGCTAATCTAGGGATATGCAACACACCATTAATCCTTTTTATTCTACCATCTGGAAACCTAATTTTAAATTTACCATGACCAACAATGTCTAAATGAGAATCATCACCCAAGTACACCTTACCTTCATCAAGTTCTTCATATTTAGAAAACCAATCTCTATTAAAGGTCATATGGAAAGATGCACCTGAGTCAATTAACCATGCATTATTACCTGCACAAGTTGCCAAAGTTGCAATGAATGTGTTACCATCTTCCTTCTTGAACTTAGAATCATAATCAACTTTCTTCTTTTTCATTTTATTTTCTTCTTTGCATTCCTTACGAACATGTCTAGGCTTACCGCAGTTCCAACAAATAACTTTGGACTTTCCAAGAGATTTAGATCTCCCCCTAGACTTGGATTTGTCACGCTTCTCATTCTTCTTTCTTTTTTCCTTAGATCTTCCACGAACATTCAGGGCCTCCTTGGAAATGACGGATACCTTCCTCCTCATCTCTTCAGAAAGCAAAGAACCAACCACATCTTCATTCTTCAAAATAATAGTACTCCCAATAGCCATAACAAGAGAATCCCATGAATCAGGAAAAGAACAAAGTGGGATATGACATTTCTCCTCCTGTTCTATTTTGACACCAACTAATGCCAATTGAGCCACCAACATATTGAATGCTTCCAAGTGTTATGTGATTCATCCACCCTCTTCCATTCTCAAGGAATACAACTTCTTCCTTAAGAAAATATTGTTCACTAAAGATTTGGCCTGATACATCTCACCAAGCTTCTTACATAGTTTTTGTGCAAAGGTCTCCCCATGGACATTAATTAAAATAGAGTCTTCCAAGCACAATCTGATTAGACCCTTGGTTTTACGGTCCATAACATCATATTGAGCAACCTAAGTAGGATCTACAGGCCTTGAAACATTCTCATCAACAACATCCTTGGAGCAGTACAGGATGGAGGGTCCAAGGATAGAACTGTCCAACCTTGCAGCAAGAGTAAGCACAACAAAAACTCAATGAAAATGAACAAAATCACATATGGAAATATAGATAATGATCAATTACTTGTTGGAAACATGCCTTGGCTTTTGGCTTATAGAATTATAGAATGATATGGCATTAAATCCCATAATTACAATGCGGGTCAAAGCCCTTATCTACTATCTATCTTGACTAATGATGATGCTAATGATGATGATTAATGCAACTACACAATTCCTATATATACTAACTCCTAGCTCCAGAAAAGGTCTGTGTTGGCCTCAAGAGGTATCAAACCCTGAAGTTGATGAAATGTGTGAAGGTTGGCCAAAACAAATGAATTTCCTTTGATCCTTGAACAAACATGATGTAGATCAAAACTATGGTTCCTTGATGAAAGTTTATCCTTATGAAATGGTCTCTTGAGCTTCGCAAGTCATGGAATAGGTTCGCACCCTTGAAAAGACAAGACTAGTTGGTGAATGCTCTTTGTCCAAATACAGTTGATATTTTGTTAGTGATGACTTCGTATTGGGATCTTCAAAACACTTGAATTTTGCATATGATGTAGATGTTTCCATGAAGATTGTATATCCTGCTCCATGAGCTTTGATGTTACAATGCAGTACAATGTGGTATGAAATGCTGAGATTGGGTCCAGACAGATAACTACTAAAATGCAAGAAAACATGAATGCAAATATTTTTGGTTGATGCAAGATTGATTGAAACTTGGTATGCTCCTGCATCAAACACCCAAGGTTGAAGAAAAGTGAGCCTCTCACTTTCCTGGGGCTAGAGGAAAACCAATGCGGTCCACCTCAACATGAGAAATCCATGATGAATCCTCCTTCGGTCTTCCTTTCCATCTAACTAGGTATTCCTTATATTGCCTTCCTCTGGTATTGCGGCCAACTCTACTATCTAAAACTTCCTCAATTTCCTTTGGATGATGTGCTATATGGTCCAACAAACCAACGTTTCTATCCTTTAGTGCCTCTCCTTCATGGTACTGGTACAGGTCTACAATGTTGAATATGGGTGATATGCGAAATTCCTCCGGTAGTTCCACTTCATATGCATTTCTAGAATCAAACTCCCTGATGATCTTACAAGGTTCAAACTTCTTCATCTTCAACTTGTTGTATGTTCCAACTAAGAATCTCTCCTTTCTCAAATATACCATTACTTCCTCTCCTACTACAAACTCCTTATGTCTCCTCTTCTTATCCTTTGTCTCCTTGTATGCATCATTCATCTTCGCCAAATGCTTCTTGACTTGAGTATGCAATGTTTCCATGAATCCTACAAATTCTTCTACCTCTACACTCCTTTTATTCTCCCTAATGATATCCCTTAACTCCGCTACTCCTCTGGGTTGTTGTCTTGTCACAATCTCAAATGGTGTCTTCTTTGTGCTTTGGTTTACTGAATTATTGTATGCAAACTCTTCTTGTGACAATGTCAAATCCCAATTTCCTTCTTTGCCTTCAATCAAACATCTCAACAAGTTCCCTAAACTCCTGTTTACCACTTTTGTTTGTCCATTTGTCTATGGATGAAATGTTGAACTATATTTCAAGTTTATCTTCATCTTCTTCCACAATGTCCTCCAAAAATATCCAATGAACTTAGTGTCCCTATCTAATACTATACTCTTTGGTATTCCATGTAATCTCACAATCTCCTTGAAAAATAGGTCTGCAATATGTATTGCATCACTGGTCTTCTTACAAGGTATGAAATGCGCCATCTTAGAAAATATGTCCACAACTACAAATACAAAATCAAATCCTCTCGATGTCTTCGGTAATCCCAACACAAAATCCATGCTAATATCCTCCCATGGTCTGTCTAGTAATGTCAATGGTGTATACTTTCCAGTGTTATGACTATTTCCCTTCACAACTTGACAAATCTTGCAACTTTGAACATACTTCCTGACATCCTTATACAACTATGGCCAAAAATAGTTCCCACTCACTAATGCTATGGTCTTATCAATTCCAAATGTCTGGCTAATCCTCCGCAATGCTTTTCCTTGATCAAATTCTCCCTCATTGAACTCCTAGGGATACATAACTGATTTTTCTTGAACAACATACCTTCTTGAATGAAGTAATCCAACCATTTACTTCTATTCATCTCCACAGGTTCCTTGCAAGCCTTCCATGCCTCCGCAAAATCAATGTCATCCTCATACATATGGTTCAATTCCTCAAAACCTAATACTTCAACCCTCATCTCTATCAACAGACTCCTTCTCCCGCTCAATTCATCCACAACCATGTTTGACTTCTCACTCTAGTGCTTCAACACAAATGTGTAACTTTTTTGAAGAATTCTACCCATCTCATGTGTCTCTGGTTCAACTTCCCTTGATTGTTCAAATATTCCAAAGCTTAATGATCTATATATAACACAAATTCCTTATGTAACAAATAATGTCTCCACTTCTTCAAGGCCTGAATAATTGCATAGAACTCTTCATTAAAAACTAAATATCTCCTCCTAGCATCATTCAATTTCTCACTGAAGTAGGCTATTGGTCTCCCTTTCTGACTTAATACAACTCCTATTGCACTTCCACTAGCATCACAGTCCACTTGGAATACCTTATCAAAGTTCGATAATGCCAACACATGTTTTGTCACCTTCTGCTTCAACAACTCAAAACTCTTTTGTGCTCCTAATGTCCACTTGAATTCCTTCTGGTCTCACCTCATTGTCTCTGTCATAGGTGTACAAATACCACTAAAATTTCTGATGAACTTCCGGAAAAAGGTTTATATCCCATGAAATGATCTTACTTCTCCAACAATCACAGGTGTAGGGCATTCAACTATTGCTCTAACCTTCTCAGGGTCCATCTTCAATCCTTCCGCAAATATCACAAATCCCAAATACACTAGCTCTTCCTTCATGAAACTACACTTCTTGATGTTTATCAACAAATTCTCTTCTCTCAGCCTCTAAAATACTTGTCTTGTGTGCTCCAAATGTTCCTCCTTAGTCTTATTGAAAATAAGAATATCATCCGGATAAACAATGACAAACTTACCCAAGAGTCTCTTTAGAACTTCATTCATCAGCCTCATAAATGTACTAGGTGCATTAGTCAATCCAAATGGCATGACCAACCACTCATACAATCCCTTATTTGTCTTGAAAGCAGTCTTCCACTCATCTCCTTCTCTGATCTTGATTTGATGGTATCCACTCTTTAGATCTATCTTGGTGAAATACTTTGCTCCACTCAAACTGTCCATGATGTCATCCATCCTAGGCAATGGGAATCTATACTTCACTATGATCTTATTCATAGCTCTTGAATCTTTACACATCCTCCATTCTCCATCTTTCTTAGGTGTAAGTACAACTAGTACCACACATGGGCTCATACTCTCTTTGATCAATCCTTTCTTCAGCAACTCTTGTCTCTATCTATTTAGCTCTGCATTTTCTCCTGGTGTCATTTGGTGTGCAGCAATGTTCAAAAAATTGGCTCCTAGAATAATATCTATATGATGACTGATACTCTAGATGAGTGGCAACCCTTTAGGCACATTCTCTAATACAAGATCTCAGTACTCTACTATTAGTTCAGTGGCTTCCTTCTCCAGTGATTCCTCTTCCCTTGTGATTCTCCTTGATTCTAAGTCTCCGCACTTCCTTGGAATAAAGGCAAAACACATGTTTTCATGTCTCAGTCCATCCAAAAATTTCCTTCCATCTACCAAATTGATTCTAGTTGTTCCACATACTTCACTTTTTGGTTCATCCTCCAAAGGTTTCAAGGTGATTCTCTTTCCATTGGATGTTATGGTATAAGTATTCTTTCTTCCATTATGTATAGCCTTCTTATCATACTACCAAGGTCTACCCAACAACATATGGCATACATCCATCAACATAATATCACACAACACTTCATCATGATATGATCCTATTTTGAATTTCACTAGACATTGCTCACTCACGAGTATCTTATGCTCATCTTGAATCCAGGCTATCCTATAAGGTTTCAGATGTTTTCTTCTTTCCAAATTCAACTTTGTCACCATTTTCTCAGAGACTAGGTTATTTGTGCTACCACTATCAATGATAACTTTGCAACACTTACCTCTTGCTTTGCATCTAGTTTGGAACAAACTTTTCCTCTGTGGTGCTTCCTTCTCTTAGAACAGTGCTCTCATGAATAACAAATCTCCCTTCTCAGGGCTTCCTCTAGAACCCAATGATTTCACTGCTTCTTCCTCCATATACCTGGTTCTTGCATGATTCTCATTCTTCTTACTTTCTTGGTGACACTCAAATGCTCTATGTCCTTCTCCTCCACACTTAAAATAGGTTCCTATAAAAGTTATTTTGTCAAACCCTTTCTCATCTCTAAGGTATCCATCATTGCGGTAAGAATTGTAACCTCCTTTCTTATGGAATTAGGAATTTCTGTCATCTCTCCCCTTCTGGTATGAATTGGTATCCCTTTCTTCCTTACAGTATGAATCTTTATCCTTTCTTTGCTCTGCATTTGGTCTTTCTCCTCCAGAATGTGATCTTCCTCTCTGAAATCTACCTCCTCTTCCTCTCTACCTTTGTTCATGTATTTTATTTAGCTTTTCCTCCACTTTTAATGCAAATTGATATGCTTCTTCTACTGAATTCATCCTTACGAGAATCAACTCTTCCTAAATGTTCATCCTCAGCCCATTGATATACCTTGCCACTTTCTCCTTGCCCGCTTCACTATGTCCGGTCCTGATGATGATCTTATGAAACTCCTCAGTGTATTCTTTCACAGCCTTTTCCTTATGTCTCAAGTTTTGCAATCTCTTCAGCAACTCCATCTCACAGTCCATAGGTATAAATTGGTTCTTCAATTTTGTTACCATTCTATCCCATTTCAAAATATTTTCTTTTCCTTTTCTGTTTCTCTCCAATTGAACATCCTTCCACCATATTGCAACATGTCCTTTTAGTTAGTCTTTTCCAATCTCACTTTCTCTGAATCTTTGATTTCTTTGTACTCAAAGTATTCTTCAATATCATTTATCCAATCAATCAACTCCTCAGGGTTTAGATTACCAGTATAGTTCACAATCTCCATTCTAGGTCGCTTTCCTATCTTCAAAATAGCTTTCAACATCTTCATCTGATATGATTCTTCCTCTTAAGAGGTTTCCTCAGCTCGATTTGCAATTTGAACTTCATCATCATCACTTTCCTCATTAGGTCTAGGGTTTAGGCCTTTTCTTTTATCTTCTTCAATAGCATCCAATCTTACTTTCATTGTTCACATCATCTTCATCATCTCATCCATCTTTCTAGAAACATTAACAGTAGTATGATTTCTCCTTGGTAGAATCCCTTCCTAGGATTTGGTGCAACTACCTCAAGTCGACGATCTGGCTATAGGGTCGCAACTACCTCACAATCGATGATTTGTTGACAAACACAAGTAGCCTACCTCAAGTCAGTGATCTATCCACACAAAGATCTTATGAAATTTCTTGCTCAACTTCTCAAAATTTCTTTGGTGCAGCTGCCTCAAGTTGGCGATCTGTCCACCTTCACTCCCCAAAATTTGCAACTTCACTCTAATCTCCCAATGGTTTGCAACTTTTCTCTGATCTTCCAAGGGTTCACAACTTCGCTTTGATACCACTTGGTGCAGTCAAGGATGGAGGGTCCAAGGATAGGACTGTCCAACCTTATAGTAAGAGTAAGCACAATGGAAACTCAATGAACAAGAACACAATCACATATGGAAATATAGATAATGATCAATTATTCGCTAACAACATGCCTTGCCTTCCGACTTACAAAATTATAGAATTACAGAATGATATGGAGTTAAATCCCAGAATTACAATGTGGGTCAAAGCCCTTATCTACTATCTATCTTGATTGATGATGATGATGATGCTAATGATGATGATTAATGCAACTGTACAATGCCTATATATAGTAAATCCTAGCTCTAGAAAAGGTTCGCATCGGCCTCAAGAGATCTCAAACCCTGAAGTTGATGAAATGTGTGAAGGTCAACCAAAATGAATGAATTTCATTTGATCCTTGGACAAACATGATGTGGATTAGAACCATGGTTCCTTAGTGAATGTGCATCCTTATGAAATGGTCTCTTCAGCTCTGCAAGTCATGAAATAGGTCCGCACCCTTGAAAATCCAAGACTTGTCGGTGAATGCTCTCTATCCAAATACAACTAATATTTTGTTAGGGATGACTTCGTACTAGGATCTTCAAAACACTTGAATTATGGATATGATGTAGATGTTTCCATGAAGATCATATATCCTGCTCCACGAGATCTGATGTTACAATGCGGTATGAAATACTAAGATTGGGTCTAGACAGATAACTATTGAAATGCAAGAAAACATGAATGCAAATATTTTTGGTTGATGCAATATTTCTTGAAACCTGGGATGCTCCTACATCAATCCCATATATCTTGATCTATCAATAGATCCTCCATCTTTAGCTTCCACATCTCAAAATTAATTCCAAAAAATTTCTCCACCTCTATTCTCCTTGATGAACTTGCCATCTAAAAATTCCTGTAACAAGATCACAAAGTGTCTTCTACATGAGCTCCCACTCAAATCTGGAATAATTCAAAAAAACCCAACAACCCACAACTGAAACCAAAGGTGATCAAGCTCTGATGCCACTTGTAAGGAAGCTAAGGTAGCAAAACAAATTCCTACACTAATCTTGAGAGGAGAATAATGCAAAAATTTTACAAATATTTAACAATCATAGAAATTTAAACAAAAATAAACATAAATATCATGCATACCATGACACAATGATTTACATGGGGAAATCCATTTTGGGAGAAAAACCCCACACTCCTAAAGCCGCCCAATATATTATTTAGTAAATCATAAAGATTACAATATACTTGCAAAGCAAGCTTCTCATAGGAGTATCACCACTCAAAGATCAAGAGATAACACGATTGCTATTAGGCTCTTAGAAAACATCACAATCTCTACTGCAGTCATAATACAATGCCCTCCTAAAATAGAGTTATATTCTAGGGCAAGACAGGCCAACAAAATATCTGCCATTAGATCTAAAACCTAATAACGAATGGTCCAGATTTACAATATATCCTTTATTTAATGTATGTCGACAATTCTAGAAGTTTCCTGAAAAAGTTAACACACTCACATTTTGCTCCATGCTACCATTGTATACACCTATCGGTGTTGTAGACATCCAAATTTGGACACTTAATTTATCCAAATTTATCACTTTTCGTCTAAACGTCCTCTTATCCGAGTTAATTAAATAATATTACTATTATTTAATTAATATCTTTAATTCTGCCAGATCCCTAAGGTAATTATTTAATAATTAAATACCTTACCCTCCTTAATCCTCTTTTCATCAAATAAGTTAAATAAATATTATATTTATTTAATTCCTCACATGTCATTTTCATCTAATCCTAATCCATTTCCTAATCTCTTCATTAAGGATGTGCACATGCCTAATCCTTGATTAGGATGTCACATCCTCCAATTTTTGCAAGTTGGCTTTTAATCCTAATTAACCCCTAATTATCTTCTAATTACTGATTAATTAATCTTAATCAGTACCTTGGTCAACTCTCCCCATTCCCCAAGGAATTTTTAATTCCTTTTTATTTTGTCCTAGATTCCCCTCCTTTATATGTGAATTTTTAATTCACATTCCATTCTTCCAAGGCTTCTAGAACCTTGGACTTGTCACAATCTCCATATGTGATCAAGTCCCACCTTTTTGGAACCAACCTTTTACCCTCTAGATCATCCTAGGAATGTGAATTTTTAATTCACATTTATATCCCCAACCACCTTTCCTTTTCCCATGTAGATTTTTGAGGAATTCCAAAATTCCTCAAATGTCCCTTTCACTCCCACTTGGGGACAAGGAATCCCTTTTTAAGGAAATCTCCTCACTCCCCAAGGTGCATGTCCTTTCTCCACCTCATGTACCTTCTTGACACCTTACTTACACCTCATATCCCCTTGTCCACTTCACCCTCCACATGTCAAGATGTGAGGGCTTGTGGGTTCTCAATCCACCATAGCCCTTCATCTTGGCCTTGTTGGATCAATCTTGACCGTTGAATTCTCTAGAGAATTCAAATTCTCCTATAAATACCCCCTCCTCAAGGGCATTGAAAAAAAAGAAGAAAAAAAGCAAGAACACTTTGTATTTTCATAACTACATGCTGCCAATTTGCATCCTTTGCCATTATTTTAGCCATCTCATTTAGTCATTTTGCACATCTAATCTTGCATTTAGTCACTCAAGCAATCATCTAAGGAGCACACAAATCATTCCAAGCAAGGGCCAATCAAGGAGACATCAACAGCAAGGAAGGTGAAATTGTTTCTATTTCGTTTTGTCCATTTCCTTCTTGTTTTATCACTCCTTTGGCTAATCTTGAGGTGTCTTTGGTATTTTATCATTTGCAAATTTTAAGTTGTTTTGCACATTTAGAGTAGGATAAATTCCAAGGTATACAGGTGTAACTAGGAAACATATATATATATATATATATATAAATATCTATATATATATATATATATATATCCTATCAACAATAAACCACATATAATTGCAAGGTTGACACACATTTTCCCAACACATTCCCTATATATCTATTAGGCCTTTGATATATGTTCCTAGTATCACATTTAATAGTATGTTTTGATTAGTGGGATATATTTGGACCTTATGATGTTAATGGATTTTGGACCTTTTGGATTTTATATATTTCATGAAGTGTTTAGGTTTATCTTCCCATATTGGTTGACTCACAAAGATGGTATTTGATATAGGATAGGCATAGTGATGGGAGACTCATGGATATGTGTTGTGGACATAGATTCAATTGTTTTGTTATTTGGTTGTTTATTCCATGTGAGTATTTCTTGGATAAAATATTTACTAGATTGATGGGACCAATCAAGATTCAATGACTGAGTGAACTCTATATGGAGTTGGTTGGATGACTTGGATGAGGGTGATGTGGAGCCTATAGAAGACTACGAAGAATCAAATGACTTGGGTAATAATTACCTGGAGGAGGTAGATGTAAATGAATTGAAATATGTAGAGGAATATTTGAAAGATTTAGGTGAAGAGGAAAGAGATGGGGTGATGGGGGATATTTTTTTAGGATGAAATTTTACTTTCCAAAGGTGGGAAAAGGATGAATAATGGAGGTTTGATATTAGTTCATGAGGTAGCTAGTGCTTGGGAGGTCTTGGATTTGGGGAATATGAGAGTTGATGGGAGTATATATTGCACAGATGGTTGTTGTTGCACCAAAAGATCAACCCATTAATGCCCAATACAATTGCCAAAGTTAATGAATCCACGGGAGGTGGTTAAGCCATGCCATGAACTCGAGTAGTGTGTTGCACAACACAAGGAGACCAAGGGTGAACACCTTGTAGCAATTGGTATCAGATCCTGGGTCACAGGTTCAAACCCCTCGCTTGTGTTGGGGGGGATTGTTGCAAGGTGTGTGCCCTTGGTCTCCTTGTGTTGTGTAGCATAATGCTAGGGTTTGTGACATGGCTTAACCACCTCTTGTGGATTCATTCACTCTGGCGGTTGTATCGAGCAATCACAGTTCAATATTTTGGTGCAATGAAAACCGTCTGTGCAACAGTATATGGATTCTATGGCAATATGGATCATAAGGATCTCATAAATAGTATCTTGGCCAATACTATCATCATCATCATAAGGGTCATATTAAGTTGATTGAAAAATCATCCTCATCATCATAAGGATCATATTAAGGTGGGTAAATAATATCACACTCATAATCATAAGGATCATATTCAAGTTGATAAGTAAAGCCATCCTCATCATTATAAGGATTGTATTCAAGTTGATAGATAATTCAATTATAGGCATTATACTTGGCTTGATTTGGTAAAATGATTTCATCTAGAGAGCTCATGGTGTTGGATTTTCCCTTGATTATGATATTTTGGCTTGCTTTGGTTACGAATTTGGTCTTTACTTGTGTGTAATATGGATCCATCATTTTAGTGAAATCATTGTACTTTTCAAATTTGATATGATTTGGATTTTGGATTGTTATGAATTGTGGTGACTATATAAAAAGGATAACCCTAGGTAGACTTGATAGATGACTTGGATGGAATACATGGATGGATAACTTGGATGATTAGGATGAACCAAGGATGGGAAAAAAAATCAGGTAGAATATGTGGATTTGAATTATGAAACTTGGATTATAGTTTAAGTCTACACACTAAAATCTTAGGATTATTTTATTATGGCTTGATTTTAGAATTCTACATATTGGTGTAGAGTTTGCAAGGATTAAATCATTGGCTAAGTAGGATGATTAAAGGTCCCAATTCTTAGACTAATGTGAATATTTTATTAAGAGACCCAAAAGTGATTCTTTCAACTATGACCTATGGTTGATTTGGACTAATGATGGGTGTGGACTATAATGATGATTTGGATAAAAGATGCTGATTATGGTGATATGATGATCAAGGGTATCCTAATTTTTTATTGGATGTGACTTAAAAGTGAGCAAGGATATGACTAGTGGGATAATTAGTGACAATAGGATGTGTAATTTGCACTCAAGGTGTGTTGTGAAATGTTGGACAATAATATAAGTCAAAGTGTGGACAATGGATTAAGGACTAGGGATGTGGTTAAGTTTGACCAATTTGAAATGGACAAGGTATGTAGTTGATGTGAAAGAGTTTGGGTAATGATTTGGAAATAAATGATTATCTCATATGTTTAGCTTCAACATTTTTGTATTTCAAAAGGATACCAATTAGGATTTTTTTTAAACCAAAAAAAGGATTTCATTTGAACTAGAATTGACTCAAACTTCATAGTAAAGCTTTATAAACAAGCACTTTTGTATGTACAGAACTCAAAAAATAAGGCCCAATATGATGTAAGGGGTTCCAAACCTCAATCACAAATCTCAACAATATGAAAATGCAACTTAGAAATGGTTTGAAAAAGCTCATAAATCTGTAAGAAGTAACTATTATTTTGTTGGATATTGCTGATATGTGGTTGTCATTGATGTCAACACTATTGGCATTAATGTCTTTAAGGTTGTATATGTCAAGGATATTGAGAAAATTGTAATAAAACAAGTTGTAGAATGTCGGTGATGTAGTGTAGTTCAGTGTAGCCATCATGTTGTTGACTAGCTCGGTATATTGATGATAAGAGGTTGTGGATTAAAGGGTTTGTTGTCAAGTACATCTAGTTTATCCACATAAAATTTCAAAGATCTGCATGAAGATTTGATCGAGTTATGAATATCTATGTTCTGACAATTGTTTTGTTGCTTTAGTTGGTGTTCCTGAAAGAAGATGATGTGATTCTAGTAAGTTGAGTTGTTGTGGATGCTTCTGTAGTGATTCATGATGCTTGTGGATGTTTCTAGATCATGCTCTATCTATGTTGTATTTCTGCATTGATCGTTGTGCTCAAATTTGGTGATTTTCTTCTATGTGTTCATATTTTTCATGATCATGGCCGATAGGGTTATTGTAGCATGTTGTGGATCTTTGAGGAATAATTTTTGAAGGTGTTTCATGCTCAAGGATGTTGTTTTGGGTCTTCACTATGTTTTGGCCGACATTGGTTGGTGTGCATTAAAAAAATTTTATGGATTGGGCCGACAGTTTGTACATGTTTTATATTTTGTTAAAGCCGACATGTAGTTGATGTTATTCTTAGTCGCGGATATATATGAGTGATTGTTTATACCATTTGAAGGTAGATGTGTGTGAGTGGTGTGCGAAGTGTGTGAGTGTTGTGTGTGAATAATGTTCTAATCTTTTGAAGGCAGAAGTAAAGTGTGAAGAAGAGTGAGCAAACTATGCTTAACCGAAACTGTAATCAAGCATTAGCAGATGTTATTTTCTCAATTCAAAATCTTCTGGATGTAATCCGAATGTTTCTGTAAGACAGTGTGTCTTCCCTTGGGTAGTAAGTCTTTTTGTATTTGAGCAGTGAGCTCTAGGCAGTGTGCTTGAATGCATGTGCATTCCCCATTTATAATTCTTTTATACTTTTAACAGAGTATAATCTTGTGGACTAACCTCCACCGTGGTTTTTCCCCTAATAGCATTTCCACATAAAAAATATTGGTGTTATGTGTGTTTTTGATGTGTTGATGGTTTATGATTTCATGTTCATATATCAAATCTAAGAATATGTTTAATTTGTATAATTTATGTGACAAATGATTCACCTCCCCTTCTCAGTTGGCTGCCCTTGTGCTGCCAACAATTAGTATCAGAGCAAGTTCCTCGGAAGAAGTTTAATAGCTTGAGGTGATCCGGGATGGCGACATATAAGAAGGATAGTCTAAGATTTGATGGAACTAATTATTCTCTGTGGAAGACTCGAATGGAGTGTCATCTGAGATGCATTGGTGAACCTTATTGGAAAATTACAAAGAATAGGTATATCATTCCATAGAATGGTCCTTCTACTACATATGAGATTAAGGAAGCCAAGTACAATATCAGGGATAAGGAAGCATTATTGAGTGCTTTGACCGATTCTGAAATGACAAATGTAATGGAGCTGAAGACTACTTATGAGATCTGGAAAAAGTTGGAAACTTTGTATGAAGGTGATGCCGATGTGAAGATTGCTAAGTTGCAAAGCTTGAAAAGGAAATATGAAATGTTGAGAATGGGTGAAGATGAGAACATCACTTCTTTTATCCAGAGAGTGAATGAACTTGTGTGTAGTATCAAATGTGTTGGTCGAACATTGGAAGAATCAAAGATTGTTGCTAAAGTGCTTAGATCCTTGCCTGCTGCATACAAAGCCAAAGCTACTGCTATTAAGGAGATTTAGACTATGACAAATGTAACCAGATACATGTTGATCAATAAGCTTACTGCTTTTGAGTTAAGTGAGTTTGGTGATTCTCTTCCTAAGAAAAAATCTACATTCAAAGTTACTATCTCTGAAAAAGATAAGCAGAGATATGATCGAGGTGAAAGTTCTTCTAAAACGGTGTTCAAGTATGAAGAGGAAATGAGAGAGATTGAAGAAGAAGAGAGAAAAATAGATGAGCTTGAAGCACTTATTGTCAAGAGGGAAGCTAGAGGAGAAGGTAAGTATAAAGGGAAATTTCCTATTAAATGTTTTTCTTGCAATAAGATAGGTCATTTTTCCTCAAGGTGTCTGGAAAGAGTTCCTAAGACAAGATCTAACAAGCCTAGATTCCAAAGAAAGTGTTATTTTGTTGCTGATGAAGGTGTGACAAATTCAATGAATTTGATAAAGGGAATGTAAGCGATGATGAATGGATATTTATTTGTATCAAGGAAAATGATCCTTTACCTACTGAATCTGCTAAGTGCACAAATGTGGAGAAAACTCTAGTTTCCAGAGTTGAAGAAAGAGATGAATGGGTGATTGATAGTGGATGCTCTCATCACATGATAGGTGATAAAAGTAAATGTGTGAGCTTGGAAAAGTATGATGGTGGTGTTGTAAGATTTGGTGATGAAAAATCTGGTGTAATCTGTGGTAGAGGATCCATTTCTCTTGATGGTAAGCATAATACTGATGATGTTCTATATGTGGAAGGTTTGAAGCATAATCTCTTAAGTGTTGGGCAGATGGTTGACAAGGTATAAAATCTTCAATTCAAGAATGGAAAGTGCAAAATATTGGGGAGTTCCAAAAATGTGATTACTTCTAGTACAAAAACAAAAGGTAATATCTTTCACCTAAATGCTACTGGTAAAAGTTGTCAGATTTCTCAAGTTGATGAAAGTTGGTTGTGGCATAGGAGAATGTGTCATGTAAACTTTGACAATATTATCAAGATAAGTTCTACTTAGGCAGTGAGAGATCTTCCTAAGTTGATGAATCCTACTAATGCTATATGCAAGGAATGTCAGTTAGGGGAGAAAACTAAAGTTTCATTTTATAGCAAACAACATTGTTCAAATCAAGTGTTGGAGCTTGTGCATACTGACTTGTGTGGTCCTTCTAGAGTCAAAAGTTTACAAGGAGAAATGTATTTCATGTTACTTATTGATGATTATTCTAGATTGATGTGGGTTACTTTCTTAAGGGAAAATTTGAAGCTTTGGAGAAATTCAAGATTTTCAAGGCTATGGTTGAGACAGAGACATGTCTGAAGATTAAATGTCTGAGATCAGATAGAGGTGGTGAATTCACTTCTGGCGACTTTAATTATTTTTGTGAAGAGCACATAATAAAGATACAATTATCTACCCCACAGACCCCTCAACAAAATGGAGTTGTGGAAAGGAAGGACAAGACAATTCAAGATGCTGCTAGGACTATGATGTTGGAAGGAAATGTTCCCCATATCTACTAGAGAGAAGTTGTGAGTACTGTCGTTTACACTCTCAACCAGGTACATGTCAAAGGTGATATCAGTAAGACTCCTTATGAGCTATGGTATGGTCATAAGCCTACTATTAGATACTTCAAAATCCTTGGGAGTAAATGCTATATCAAAAGAGATGAAGATATAGGAAATTTTGATGCTACAAGTGATGAAGGAATCTTTCTTAGTTATTCTACTAAAAGTAAAGCCTGCTGGTGCTACAATAAGAGACTGGCGAAAGTAATTGAAAGTGCTAATGTCAAGGTTGATGAGGAAATAGTTAAACCATTCAAAACCTATGGATATGATTCAGATGATTAGAATGATAGTTCAGATAAAGGAAAGAAAGTTCAGACCCCAAATCAAGTTCAGATCATTCCGGTGAATTAGGGAAATCAAGAGGAAGGAACTAGTGAAAGAGCAGAAGTGAGATCACAAGAGCCTAAAGTTCAAGAATACCCTAAAACTCCAAGGTATGTAAGACTAAATCATTTAGAAGATCAAATTATAGGTGATACGAACAAAGGTGTTCAAACTAGAAGAAGAATTGTAGAAGAATATTGTTTGATCTTAAAGATTGAGCCTAATAGTGTCAATGAAGCATGCATAGATGAACATTGGGTGGAAGCAATGAAAGAAGAACTATTGAAAATTGAGAAGAATGATACATGGATTCTTGTTCTTAGACCTAAGGACAAAAAATTAATTGGAACTAAATAGGTCTTTTGGAACAAACTGAATGAGCAAGGTGAAGTTGTTAGAAACAAAGCAAGACTTGTGTGTAAAGGATATTCTCAGATGGAAGGAATTGAATTTGAAGAAACTTTTGCTCCTGTTGCTAGGATTGAAGCTGTGAAACTATTTCTTGCTTATTTTGCTTACAAAAAACTTCAAGGTTTATCAGATGGATGTCAAATCAACATTTCTAAATGGTGAATTGGAAGAAGTGTATATTGAGCAACCTGATGGATTTGAATTGACTAATCAGGGAGATATGGTTTTCCAGTTGAAGAAAGAATTGTATGGACTTAAGCAAGCCCCAAGAGCATGGTATGCCAAATTGGACAAGTATTTGTTGAAGCTAAGATTTAATAAAGGTACTGCTAATAGTAATTTGTATTTCAAGATTGATCATGATAAATATTTGATTGTTGAAATCTTTGTTGATGATATCATTTTTGGAGGAGATGATAGTTTGTGCATGAAGTTTGTTGATGAGATGTCAAGTGAGTTTGAGATGTCTATGATTGGAGAAATGAAATTATTTTTGGGATTGCAAATTACTCAACTAGATAAAGGGATCTTTATATCTTAGTCCAAGTATGTGAAAGAAATGCTAAAGAAGTTTGGTATGGAAGACTCCAAGCTAGTTGGTACACCTATGGTGACCGGATCTGTGAAGAGGATTTTCAAGTACTTGAAGGGGATAGTTGATTTTGGCCTATGGTATCCTAAATAAGATGACCTTAATTTGAGTGCTTTTACTAATGTTGATTGGGCAGGAGATGCGAATGACAAAAAGATTACTAGTGGTGGTGCATTTTTCTTGGGAAAGAAGCTAATTTCATGGTTAAGTAAGAAGCAAAATGCCATTTCTTTATCTATTGCAGAGGCAAAATACATTGCTGCTGCTAACAATTGTACTCAAGTAGTGTGGATGAAGTAGATGTTGAAAGATATCAGAGTTGTGTATGATGAACCTATTGCTATATTCTGTGATAATTCAAGTGCAATTAACATTTCTAAGAATTCAGTGCTGCATTCAAAAACCAAGCATATATCTATCAAGTTTCACTTTTTGAGAGAGAAGGTGAGTGAAAAGGATGTCAGATTAGAGTATGTTCCTATTAAGGAACAAATTGCAGATATCTTTACCAAGCCCTTACCTAAGGATACTTTTGAGTATCGTAGAGGGAAGCTAGGGGTGATTTCCCCTCCTAATCAAAATTAAGATGTATTGAATTACATCAGTCTATGCATTTCATAGTCATATCTTGATATGGATTGATGTTGTAGTGGCTACTACTCAGGGGGAGTAGTCAAATGTTCAGAAAAGAGGTTCAAAGCTTGTGTGGAGAAAGATAATGTGTATCTTTGTTATTGATGTCAAAGGAGGAGAAGAGTCATGTGAAAAACAATGAAAGAGTTAAGGAGAAAAGAGTCAAAATCTAAGGGGGCGAAAGTGCTAAGAGGAAGTTGCGTTGATGGTGTTTTTCACATCATGTGTTGCCATTAATGCCAAAGGGGGAGATTGTTGAATATTACTAATATGTGGTTATCATTGATGTCAACAATAGTGGCATTAATGTCTTTAAGGCTATATATGTCGAGGATATTGAAAAAATTGTAATAAAATAAGTTGCAGGTTGTCGGTGATGTAGTGAAGTTCAGTGTAGCCATCATGCTATTGGCTAGCCCAGTATATTGATGATAAGAGGGTTTGGATTAAAGAGTTTGTTGTTGAGTATATTTATTTTATCCACACAAAGTTTCAGAGATCTGGATGAAGATTTGATCAAGTTATGAATATTTGTGTTCTAACAGTTGTTCTATTGCTTTAGTTGGTGTTCCTGAAAGAAGATGATGTGATTCTAGTAAGTTGAGTTGTTGTGGATACTTCTATAGTGATTCATGATGCTCGTGGATGTTTCTAGATCATGTTCTATCTGTGTTGTATGCCCGCATTGATTGTTGTGCTCGTCATTGGTGATTTTCTTTTGTGTGTTCATATTTTTCATGATCATGGCCGATAGGGTGATTGTAGCATGTTGTGGATCTTCGAGGCATAATTTTTGAAGGTGTTTCATGTTCGAGGATTTTTTTTTGGGTCTTCATTATGTTTTGGCCGACATTGGTTGGTGCCCATTAAAAATTGTTTATGGATTGGGCCAACAATTTGTACATGTTTTATATTTTCTTAAAGTTGACATGTAGTTGATGTTATTCTTAGTCACAAATATATGAGCGATTTTGTATACCATTTGAAGGAAGATGTGTGCGAGTGGTGTGGAAGTGTGCGAATAATGTTCTAATCTTTCGAAGGCAAAAGTAAAGTGTGAAGAAGAGTGAGCAAACTGCGCTTAACCGAAACTATAATTAGGCATTAGCATATGCTATTTTCTTAGTTCAAAATCTTATGGATATAATTCAAATGTTTCTATAAGACAATGTGTCTTCCCTTGGGCAGTAAAACTTTTTCTATTTGAGTAGTGAGCTCTAGGAAATGTGCCTGAATGCATGTGCATTCCCCATTTATAATTATTTTATACTTTTAACAGAGTATAATCTTGTGGACTAACCTCCAATGTGGTTTTTCCCCTAATAGGGTTTCCACGTAAAAAATCTTGGTGTTATGGGTGTTTCTAATGTGTTGATGGTTTATGCTTTCGAGAGCATATATCATATCTAAGAATAAGTTTAATTTGTATAATTTATGTGACAACTGATTCACTCTCCCCTCAGTTGTCTACCCTTGTCTTGCCAACATATTTCTTATTCAAAATCTCATGAAATTACACGTAAAACCTAGAAAATATGAGATCATATTGTTTGCAGCCATACAGGCTGATGGAAACCATTACAAAACTAAAATATGACTAATATAAGTTTGTTACAACATCAAATATCAATCGCAGATTAACCTCCTTTAATCTATCCCCAACCTTTAGCTTCTATCTCCTTTAATTTCCAATCTTCAATGAGAAGTCCTTTCTACTATAAACTTGCAACCTCAAAGTATTTTTTCTACTATTCAAACATTTTAAAACCTCCAAAAAAAGAAGTATTGGTCTCCTTCTCTAAGAACTATGAGCCCAAATTTGTCTTTGTGTATTTGTTTTGTTTCTATATTTTTAAATACCTAGAAACTTGCAACCTCAAAGTATTTTTTCTACTATTCAAACATTTTAAAACCTCCAAAAAAAAGAAGTCTTGGTCTCCTTCTCTAAGAACTATGGTACACTGGTCATGTCCTCCATCTCAGAAGGAGATTTTGGACAATCCTCAATAGATAGCTTTGTTCCCTGCAAAATTGGAACAACTAGCTACTTGCAATTAGTCATACAAAATCTCTCTAGAACAGTCTTGACATACTTACTTTGACTGAGCCAAAGTTTTCTATTCTTTCTGTCCCTGGTTATTTCCATTCCCAGAATGTACCTTGCTGCACCAAGATCTTTCATTTCAAACTTTGCAGACAACTGAGACTTAAGATCATAAATCATTAGCTTACTATTACCTATGAACAACATATCATCAACATAGAGAGCAATAATAAGGACTTGATCACTTCCAGCTTTGTAATACATACAATGATCAGATTTTGATCTTACAAATCCCAATGATAAAACAAACGTGTCAAAATTTTGGTACCACATTTTAGGAGACTGTTTTAACCCATACATAGATTTCTTTAACTTGCAAACCAGTCTTTCTTTACCTTTTTCCACAAAGTGCTCCGGTTGGGACATACAATTTCTTCTTCAAGATCACCATGAAGAAACACTGTCTTCACATCCATCCGTTCAATTTCTAAGTCATACGCTGCTGCAAGTGACAAGAAATCTAATAGATGTCAACTTAGCTACAAAAGAAAAGATTTATCCATAATCAATTCCCTCTACCTGGGAATAACCTTTCGCAACCAACCTTGCTTTATACTTTTCTACACTGCCATCCAAACCTATTTTCTTTTTAAATACCCATTTGTAGCCCACAAATTTTCTTCCTTTAGGAAATGGCACCAAAATCCAGGTATTATTCTTTTCTAATCATGCCATTTCTTTATTCATGGCTTCCAACCAAGAGTTTGAATCAGACATTTTAAATGCCTCTTTCATAGTCCTAGGTTCATCAGTGTTAGAAATTAAAGCATAGGCACAAGTAGAATCTATCAAAGAAAACCCATACCTATTAGGTTGCTTTCTTTCACGAGTTGACCTCCTCATAGGCTGAGGTTGAGGTGGTTCCTCATTTTCTTTAGAACTTTCAGAACTATTTGAGCTCTCCTCAATATCAGGTACATTTTGATTTTCCAATTCCTCTTTATCTAGTGTCGGAGGAATTTCTGCTACATCCTTTTTATTTCCTGATTTCTTCTTTGACTGCAGATCTAATGTAGAAGGCTTCAGCTCACGAAAGATAATGCTTCTACTATACAAAACCTTCTTAGTCTCAGGATTACAAAGCTTGTATCCTTTTATGCCAGCACTATAGCCAATAAAAATACACTTTACAACTTTGTTTTCCAACTTAGACCTTTTTTCAAATGGCACATATGCATAT
Source organism: Sequoia sempervirens (assembly GCA_007258455.2). Classification (NCBI taxonomy): domain Eukaryota; kingdom Viridiplantae; phylum Streptophyta; class Pinopsida; order Cupressales; family Cupressaceae; genus Sequoia; species Sequoia sempervirens. The sequence goes on from VDFB02184134.1 coordinate 44,155, forward strand.
GCCTCATAGCCAAATACATGAATATGTCTCAGAGAGGGCTTCTTTCCAGACCATGCTCAAAGGTGTCTTCTCAACAAGACCAGAGTTGGGAGAATGATTTACCAAGTAACATGCTATAGAAACTGCTTCAGCCCATAACTTCTCCTCCAAGCCAACACTGCTCAGCATACTTCGTGCTCTTTCCATTACTGTCTTGTTGAACCTTTCAGCAACTCCATTTTGCTATGGAGTGTAAGGTGTAGTCTTATGTCTTTTAATCCCATGGTCCTTACAGTACCTTTCAAATTCATCTGAACAAAACTCACCACCATTGTCAGTCCTTAAAAATTTTATTTTTCTACCAGTCTGATTTTCTACAAGGTTTTTAAATTCCTTAAACCAACTAAACACTTTTGTTTTACTTTTTAGAAAATATAAAAATTCTCTTCTTGAATAATCATCAATAAACGACACATAGTATCTTGATTTAGACAAAGAAGGAACATTCACTAGACCAAACACATCAGAATGAATATAATCAAGCAAACCAGAAGATTTGTGAGAACTAGAATAAAATGAAACACAGTGATGCTTTCCATATATGCAATGTTCACAAAATTCGAACTTAAGGTTACAATCTTCAATCCCTTCTACTAGGTTTTTATTTTTCAAGGTTTTTAAACCTTTCTCGCCAATGTGGCCTAGCCTATGATTCCAAAGCATAGTCTTCTTTGCTGGAAGTTTAACCTCCATGGAGTTTACACCATCAGGAACGTTTTCCTTCTTTTCTCCATGAGTAGCCTTAAGTGACTTTGCAGAGACACTGTTGCATTGGATAGCCAGTGCATCCAGCTTGTACAAGGTACCAATTCGAGCACCCCTAGCTAGCACCATAGAGCCTCTAGTCATCTTGCAGCCATTTTCAGAGAACGTGACCTACACTCCAATATCATTCAGCTTACTTACAAAAAGTAGGTTTTGAGCTAGACCTGGTATATGCATCACATCATTGATTCCCTTCACTCTTCCATCAGGGAATTGAATTCTGACTCTTCCACGACCAACAATTTCCAAAGATGAATCACTTGCCAAGTACACCTTTCCACCATTGTATTCTTCATACTTCATGAACCAGTCTCTATGAGATGTCATGTGGAAAGATGCTCCAGAATCAATCAGCCAGACATCATCTAATGCTCGTGTAGCCAAAGCTGCAATGAAGGCATCTGCATCACTCTAAGAAGAATCATTGCCAAAAGAGTTCTTCTTCTTCTTTTTCTCCTCCTTGCAATCCTTTTGGACATGACCAAGTTTCCCACAATTCCAACACTTCACCTTGGACTTCTTGCCAAGAGACTTTGATCTCCCTTCCAATTTTAATTTGGATTTCTTGTCCTTCTTCTTGCCTTTCTCCTTCGATCTACCTCTAACAACAAGAGCCTCATTTGCCACCTCAGAAGACTTTCTTCTCATTTATTCTAATAACAGAGAAGCAACAACATCTTCCATCTTGAATGTGGATGTTGTACTCCCAATAGCCATCACTAGATGATCCCAAGAATCAAGCAAAGAACATAACAACAACATGCAACAATCTTCATCCTCAATTTTCACACCAATAGATGCTAACTGAGCAATCAACATGTTGAATGTGTTCAAATGATTAGCAACAGATCCTCCCTCCTGCATTCTCAAATAATACAACTTCTTCCTCAAGAATAATTTGTTTACTAAGGACTTGCCCTGATAAATAGATGCCAGTCTTTTCCACAAGGAAGATGCGGTCTTTTCTTCATGAATGTTTAGAAGAATAGTCTGCTAAATAGAGCCTTATCATCCCTTTTTATTTTCTATTTTCTAGGTCCCAATCTTCTTGCTTCATGGCTTGAGGTTTTGTTTCAACAGTCCAAAGATCTCGGTCCACTAATAGATCTTCCATTTGAGTTTCCACAACTCAAAATTGCTACCATTGAATTTCTCTATATCCATCTTTCTGGATGTGCTTGCCATCTTAATCTGTAATTAAATTATCATACCTCTACTAAACTCCCACTGGAAAAGGATTGACACAAAAAACCCAACCCACTCACAAGGACAACACAACTGGCTAGGCTGTGATACCACTTGTAAGGAAAGCAGAGGTACAAAAACACTTTCCTAACATCAAAACCACAGGGAAGAATGCAGACAATACTTTTAATTTTCTAATTACAATCCAATTAAGACACACATGAAAGATTTACAGAAACAAAAATACACAAAGACAAATGAACACCAAATTTATGTGGGAAAACCCTATTGGGAAAAAACCCACCACACCAAGCTAAATCTCTTTGTATTTCAGTAATAAACAAATTACATACAATGCAGAGATACAACTCTCGGTATTAGTTTACAGAGCTTCATTCACTTTGTTCATCCAGTTACAAAAAATGCTCTCAAGAATCGATTCATTTCATTCTCAGAATTGATCTGCTTTTATCTTATCACGTTCTGATTTTTATCTTCTGTTCATCCTTATCCGCCATTGCCTCATTGTAGAAAGTTTCCATCCCATTTCAAAAATTTTCTTGCATACAGTTCAGCTCTAGTGTCGCAACTGTTGCAAAAATCTAACTACCATCCATTTGAAATTAACTTCCTTTGATTGGTCCACGAGACGCCACATAGGAAAGTCAAATAGTCAAATGAACATTCAACTGAGTTCGCATGTCAGTGAGACACAAGAAGTGTCTCACCGATGCTCAATGGCTTCATATCGATATCAACGTAAGCCCCAATAGTTGGTAAGATGTTATAACGAATGCCATGAGTCATTTTGAATCCACTGATAACCATCTCATTCCTATTGGCAAGAGTTTCCTCATCGGCAAGACTCATATCGATGCTCATGAGTCACATCGATTTCAAATTTTCCATCGACAAGACTTTACCATTCGCCATGAGTTCTCATCGAGTCTCCTCAAGTTTCACCGAAGGACCTGACAGTAGGCAAGACATTCGTCTTTCACCAAGACTTCACTTTGAGCACAACCAAGTCTTACTGAGTCAGCAAGACTTATGTCTTTCGCCGAGACCTCACATCGAGCACCCATGTCTTACCGAGTCAGCAAGACATTTGACCTTCGCCAAGACCTTTCATCAAGCAAATATGTCATACCGAGGACTATCGACGAGACTCTCCAAGTCACCAAGACTTCACACCGAAGTATTTTGTCACCGTGAAAGCACCAAGTATATCCTTGTTAGTGAGACCTTCATTGATCACTGAGACTTCATACCGAGTGTTCAAGTCGCACTGAAATCATCCACCATCGACAAGACTTCACATAGTCGTTGAGAGATCTTCCTGAAACCCTTGTGTTAGGTTGATGATCATATGCTATCGGTGAGACATTCTTTAGTCGCTGGGACTTCTTCCCGAATGTTCAAGTCACCATGAAGCCCTTGGTCGCTATGAGTCTCCCCGACACCCGATAAGAGCATTCTGTTGGCTAGAGGTCTCCACTTGACAAAAGGTCATAGCGAATACTTCTAGTCACAACGATAACATCATTTGGTAAGACATCAGCTCTATCTCGGTGATATGAACATTTCAAATGGATTTAGAACAGTTAATCAGCCAAACATGAATAATGTCACAATGAATTTTCCCTTCAGGAGTTAAATGTTAGTATGGATTGAGGCAAATATTCCAACATTAATGTGTGTAGTGTGAACCTTTTAGATAGATTAGGCGTGGAAAAATAAAAAAATGAACTTGACTCCTTATCGATTAGAGGATTTGACAATGTAGGAAAGCAACCGCTTGGTGTGATTACTTTACCTATTACAGTTAGAAAGGCTACCTTACAAACTCCTATTCATGTTATGCCTCATAACCTTTCATACAATCTTCTTTTAGGAAGAACTTGGATTCATGACATGCATGCGGTGCCTTCGATTTTGCATTGTATCATGAAGTATGTCTATAACAATAAAGTCGACTAAGTTGAAATAGATCCTGAGCCTAAAAGTTGCTTACAAGTTGAAAAAGGAACGACAAGTCCTCTAAGCACATTAATTATAACATCAAACATAGAACCTATGAAAGAGGAAATACAAGAGATGGAAAAAGTGTCAAAATTACTGGATGATGATTGGGGTTCTTTAGAATTCACACCCTCATTTATGGGAGATTACATAATCACAAGAAAATAAGATGAAAAGAAAAAAAACCAATGGTGATATCAATGTAGAAAGTTCAGAAGAACAATCACAAGCATATACCTCATCTACTTTAGAAGAAGACACATGTTATACAACAAACTTTGATGAGATAGATTATCAAAAACCACCAAACCTGAAAGAAATGGAAAGACTTTATGGAAAAGGCTATGAGTTCATGAAACAACTTGGTTATAGTGGAAAAGGATGTGGCAAGAAAGAACAAGGCATTTGTGTTCCTATAGAACCTAATACACAAGAGTCAAAAAGTGGTTTAGGATATTTCCCTTCTAAGATTACGCAAGCAACAAAAAAACCCTTGCTCAACATCAACACTATCATGTGTAATCCTAAAACAACTCTCGCCTTGAAGCATCCATAATTGATTGATACAACTTGTGAAGCATCATTAGAGTATTTCAAAGATGATGAAGCATTGAAAGAAATTCTAGGATTTTATGACAAACTATTTACTCCTAAAAAGAAACGGGTTACAAGCGCTATGATTAGTACCAAGAAAAAATATAAAGAAGAGGAAAGTAGTGAAGTTGACATGAACAAAGAAGAATACAACCCTAAATTTCTAAAACAAAATGTGCTTCCTTTAGGAGATACCATGGACATACTGATGGATATTAACAATGAAGAAAAAGTGATTAAGATAGAAAATTTCCTTGATGATGAAGAACAAGAGGACCATGCAACTTTACTTCATGACTTTCTTGAACTTTTCACTTGGACTTACTTGGATATGTCAGGAATTGATCCTAATAATGTAACACACAATATAGTCCTCATTGAAAATGCTAAGCCTGTTAGACAAAAGATTCGAAAAATGAACCCTAAGATAGCCTTATTAGTTAAGGCCAAAATTGAGAAACTCCTTGAAGCTGGTTTTATAAGACCTATAGATTATTCTCCTTGGATCTCAAACATTTTCACAGTCACAAAATTGGATGATAGTATTATGATGTGTACGAAATTTTGTGATTTGAATAAAGCATCTTTAAAAGATGACTTTCCTCTTCCTAATATTGACATGATAGTAGACTCGAGTGTGGGACATGCTTTTTTGTCATTCATGGACAAATTTTCTAGGTATAATCAAATCTTCATCAACCCTCAAGATCAGTATAAAACAACATTTACAATAGTTCGGGAAAGATTTTGTTGGGTAATGATGCCTTTTGGATTGAAGAATGTGGGTGCAACATATCAACAAGCTATGACATTGATATTTCATGATTAAATACATAATATTTTAGAAGACTATATTAATGATATTCTAGCTAAATCTTTAACGAGACAAGACAATGTAAATGTACTTTAGAAAATATTTGAGTGAATGAGAAAATACAACATGAGATTGAATCTGAAAAAAGTGTCTTTAGTGTAGATACTGGAAAAATTCTAGGGTTTATCGTATCTCACAAAGGCATTGAGGTGAACACAAAGAAAATTGATGCTATAGTTAACATGCCACTTCCTAGAGACATCTCTCAACTATGCACCTTACAAGGAAGAATTCAGGCCATACAACATTTCGTAACATCCTTAGTGGATAGAACATTACCATTCACACATCTCCTTAGGAATGACATTCAGTTTAATTGGAACAAGGATTGTAAATATGATTTTGAGAGTTTGAAAGAATATCTTGTCACTCCACCTATTTTACAACTTGCTATAAAAACAAACCATTTATCCTTTATACATCAACATCAATCCATGCTCTCACAACATTGTTGGCTCAACAAGATGAAAATAGTAAAGAACATCCTATTTATATTACATTAGTTGAACTTTGATTGATTACAAAAAATGTTACACAATGGGGTAAACCCACAAAAGTGGTTTACAATTCCAGTGAGGAAGGAAAAGTTGCAAAAAACAACCCCATGCAAACAAATTTGGTTTTTGGGGGTTTGAATGAACTTTTGGCTCGAGTGAACCTAAAGGGGGTTTGCTAGAACCCCCCTTCGAGCGAACCCATTAAATGTTGGGTCCCACATTTCTCGACAAAATAAGTAAAGAAAATGGTTCACTCGAACCCCCCTTTTCCCCCCTTCTCCCCCTCTAGCACCAAAAAACTTTAGAATTTTTCCCTTCAAAGCTCGGGTTGAGGATGAAAATGGAGGAGACTTCACAGACCCAACTGGATGATGGTAGTCCTTGGAACAAGCTATCCAACAAATATAATTTTAATATGTTTTGGTTTTATTATGTATTTTTTTTTTAGTTTTATTAAACATAGGTTTTTCACTAAAAATCAAGCTCTTTGTTCTACACATGTGGAAAAACAACAGATTATCAATTTTCTTTTTTGAAAAATATGTGTGCACTAGATATTGAAGTCCTTGATCCAACAAAAAAAAATTGAATTTCGATACATACAAAAAAAGTTACGTTATATATGGTTCACCTATGTCTTAATTGTAATTGGTTTGATGATTAAGGAAAAAATATTCAATAAAACACTATTAAACCAATTGGAAGCACTAGATATTGTATTTAAAAATCTATTTTTTTAAAAAAATAGAATTTTATCCTTCATGGAAAAAAAGTTATGTTGTATACGGTGAGCATCACTCCTTAAAAATGGTGTTTATTGAAAAAAACTAGTTTTCAAAGGAGATGGAAAAAGAAGCGCAATCTGATTCCAAATTTTTTTAAAAAAATATATTTAGAATCTATAAACAAAATGTCACAAATCACTAGTTTGCATCATCTTCAAATTCTTCACGATTTAGCCGCTATAGGTGCCCAAGAGTGAAGATTTAGTTAGAAAAATTTATTTCAGTGTCTAGTTGGGCCAAAAATTGTAAACCACTATTGTGGGATCACATAATGATAGAGAAACAATTTTTGGCTCTTGTATTTACTACTAGTAAGTTGTGATATTACTTACTAAATGTTGAAATACACGTGATGACGAAATTTGACCCTTTAGGACATCTTTTCACTAAAACATATTTATTAGGACACTTAGCTAAGTGGGTGATGTTGTTAATTGAGTTTGACATTAAATTTGTTTGACAAAAAGAAATTAAGGGTCAAGCTTTGACTGACCAACTAGTTGATGCTCCTTCTCCTTTAGCGTTACCTAGTAATGATTCTTTCCTTGATGATAATGTGTTGAAAATTGAATCTACTACATGGGAATTATATTTTGACGAATCTAAGTGTAGAATTGGCTTCGGTGTGGGAGTTATAATAATACCACCCATGGGGGAACCTATTCCCTTGTCTTATCAGTTAAACTTCCTATGTAAAAACAACACTGTTGAGTATGAAGCATTGCTCACTGGATTGTGCGCCACTTTAATTATGGGCGCTAGAGACATTAAGATATTTGGTGATTCACAATTGGTCATTAAACAAATAAATGGAACATATCAAGCGAAGCATGAAAAATTATCAAAATACAAGGATCTTATTGATGAGTCCAATTTATGCCTCAATTTTGATAGAGTTTATTATCCATTTGTTGTTGTTGTCATAGACTTTGATACTTGGATGTTGACATTTCCATGCTATTTCCTCAAAACCATAGACATTGGGCATAAACTTGTTTTTCTAACTTTTAAATGACACTAACATGCTATGTGAACTATCTATGTTAATTTTACATGTGGATTAATGAATGTTACTTTAAGATAGTTATAGATATGCAATTGTTGTGGTACTAATGTTGTCATGTAGATATAATTAGAGCCTACAAAATTGAGGAACATTCTACCAGTTGGTCATTCAACATAAAAGTCAAAAAGGTGATCATTCAAAGGTCAATGGAGGGAAATTCCTAGTTCAAATCGAAGATTGTAACTGCCTTGTAAATGGTCATAATAGTTTATTAAGAGCTATTGTTATGCTAGATTTGCATTAAGGAAAATTGACTTGACTAGATTCCATGCATGCATAATCTCCTTTCCACTTTCTATGCTTTCCATAAGGTGGCATCCTCCTAATTTTTTGGAGTTGACCATCTTGCTAGGTAGTTAGTTAGTAGTTTTTCCTCTTATAAATAAGACTCGGATGCTCCTTCTCAGGAGGTTGATTGATTTGATGTTGTACTCAAATTCTTAGTTTTTTAGTAATATAGTCATGTTGCTCTATTGTAATCATGCTTTCTGTTGGTGTAATTAAATGTGTTGTACCTTGTCCTAGGTCATAATTACACCTTAGTTAAGTTTACTTAGGGACCGCATAGGAGGTTGTTGGAGAATTTCCACTTTTGGTGGACTTGACATGTCATTACTTTATCACTTCCACCTTTTTTGGACACATCATGTGATTATCTCTCCACCTTTTGTGGAGTGATAACTATTCATAGTTGTCTTATGTCATAAGATTACGACACTTGTCATAATCTTATGCCCTTCTATGTTCTCACCTTGGCTATATAACCAAGGGGTCTCTCTCATTGTAAACAATCTTCTCATATTATTGACATTGAATATAGTCTATTCTTGTCATATTCTCTCTATCTTTTTGTGCTTTCCATTTGGTCCATAGATCTTGGCATCCATAGCCAATTCTAACATGGTATCAGAGTTGGTTGGGTGCCATTGGAGAGTCCTTTTCTGAAGAGAGATTCCAAATTTGAGGAGGTTCCATTTTGTGGCTCTTTATTGCAGGTTCAAATTAGAGCTTGCTGGTGAAAATCTAAGCTCACCAATGCGTCCGGAAGGTTCGAGATAGTCGATTTTGCCTTTTGTTTCGTCCAAATCGGACATATGAGGCCAAATGTATGAGGGTTTGAAGCTGAAAGGGTGGTTGCCAGATCCAGAAGGTAGCTGCAATCTTGGAGCATTTTGGGTCAAATCCAACCCTACCATTGCGTCTATAAGGGCCAAAAACCCTAAGATCGATTGTCAATTCGTCCAAATCGAAGCAGTTGTCCGGTGAGGCAAAAAATTTTTGCCCAAAGAGCCGTACAACCCAAAAGTCATCATTATTGTCGACGGTACAATTTTTTGTTAAAAAAATTATTTAATCCCGTCGAAATATTTTTGAAGATATTTTTAGAAATTCTTTTAAAAAATCTAGGTATTGATTTTTTTGAAAAGATTTTATTGTAAAGTAAAGAAAAAAAGCTGAATTTTCTGCGAACAGAGTACTGTAGTACTTTATACCCGCGTACCAGGTACCAGGCCACGTGGCTTGCGGCCTGGCCCTCGTGGCCCTCCACATCCACCATCATCGGTCGTCATTTATTTTTAAATACACTGGCGTTTAAAAATAGGCGAGCTCCAAAATCCAGGCACATTCATACACCGGCAGGCTCAACCAGTCAAATCAGGGAGCCTTTCGAAAGATTTTGAAAAAGATTCCAGTGAATTGGTCAGGGATATTTCATTGTCCTCAAAATCATATTCTGGAAAAGGCGACGGTAACTTTGACGGCCCATAAAATGTCAATTTTAAGCTCTAGAATGCCGTGACGGCCGCATGAATGCCAAATTCAGGGCAAGCATCGAATTTTCCCTGACGGGTAGAAAGCCATCAATTTTAATCGATCAAAATGATGATGTCAGCACCGCATCAGCGTGACGTTAGCAGGTTCAAATTTTTTTTGCCCCCCTCATGGATTGCATTTTCATTTTGGAAGTCTAATTTTGAAGCTTAATATCTTGCTCATTCTGACTCCTTTTTTCGAGATTTTTTTTTTGACTTGGGCTAATTTTTCATGATCTACGCACTGGTGCAATCAATTTTTGGTTTTGGTGCTTGGTTTTTCCAGAAATTGTAGATTCTCATAGGTATTGCTGCTTCGTCCTCATTTTGGGAACTTCGGGAGCTCATAACTTGCTCCTACGATAACATTTTTGTGTGCAATTTTTTTTGAAAGTGCATAATTTTTTGTGTACTTCTCAATGGTATTATCAGATTGATCTCATTTTGTACCAAAAATTGTACTTGATACTATGGCCTATTTTGGAATGTGTAAGCACTAAGATCAAGTCTAGTTTGTTGTTTTTGGAATCTAGCAATTGTAAACGCACTAAATATAAAGTGCCAAATTAGATATTGCTTGGGGGGTTTCCTGATTGAGTGATTTGGGGGGTCTCTTGGTGCATTGTTTTGATCTGTTTGCTTGTGCTCTCTTGATTTCATGGATCATTCTAAGGTTCCTTTGCTCACATCATATAATTATTCAACATGGCATAAAAAATGCATGGAGTATTCTAATGATAGAAGGCCACTCTCTATATATTGAAAATAAGGTACCTGAACCTACTAATGATGAGAAAAAGTTAAAATGGATGATCAAATATGCCAAAGCTCTTGGGTGTCTTCGTAGAATAGTTTCTCAAGATTTGTTGTTTCAGATTGAATCATGTAAAAATTCTCATGAAGCTTGGGAAAAATTGAAAACATTGTATGGTACTACAGATGAAGTAAGAGGCTATCAAATTGATAATGATTTGATGAATCTTGATCCTAAGAACTTTGACAACATCCAAGACTACATCACTAAGGTTAATGACCTAAGAGAGCAATGTAAAGCATGTGGAATTGATAACGACATCCAGTTGGTGTACAATACAATGAACAAACTTGATCCTGATTATGCTTCTTTTGTTTCTAGCTTTCATACTCATAAATTAACTATGGGGTCTGCATATACTACACCTTCATTTGCATCATTTTCTGAGATGTTGATACATGAGCAACAAAAGCTTATCTCAATGGGTCTCATCAAGACATCTAAATCTCAAAAATTGTTGGTTAATCAAGTGAAAGAATCAGAATCAGATAAGAAACAAAAGAAAGCAAAGAATAATCAACATTCAGATCAAGTAAATCCACATTCAGATCAATCAAAGAAAAAATCTTCTTCAAAAGGAGAATCATCTAAGAAGGAGAGGCCTTTTTGTGCATATTGCAAGAAGGATAGACATGAAGAACACTATTGTTATAAGAAGGATATTGATGAGTTGAAAAATATTCTCAAAAAGAATCACATTGATTTGCCTTCTAGAATGTTTAAATCTTCTTCTCCTTCTACTTCAAGATAGTCTAAAAAGGACAAAGGTCAAACATCTACATTATGATATAAAGGACAAGCTCTTTGTGCTCATTTAGGTCCAGGATCAGGGAGATGGCTTCTAGATTTAGGAGCATCACATCATATGGCATCTTCATAGACTATCTTCTCTTCATTTCAGCCTTGTTCTATGTCTCCTATCTTGATGGGAAACAATACATACATGAGTGTACTTGGGAAGGGATCTATTAGCATTGGGGACAACACTTTTCAGGATGTCTTGTGTGTTCCTCATTTGATGAACAATCTTCTTTCCATTTATCAGATTACACATGGTGGAGATGGGAGGACTGTGGATTTCACTCCTGATTCAATTATCATTCGAGATTTTTAGAGTCGAGAGATCATTGCTACTGGGGTGGTTGATCATTCATCTTGGTTCTATACCTTTACACAATTTTCTTCTAATGATGACCTTATTCCTATGACTGTTGATCATATGAACTATGATTCAGAGGAGACATTTGGCTTCTTGAACTTGGGAGTTCTCACATCAGATCCAATACTTGAGCCATGCATCTCATCTCCTCCATCTACTATTGTACCTGATGATGCTTGTGTTGCTATAGTTTTGGCTCCTAGTGATTCAGTGCAACAGGATATACATAGTCTTCCATATATGGCTACGTTGGATGGCTTCTTGATAGGTATTTCAGACTTGTTTGCGGAGTCTCATCTTGTAGATTTGGAGGACACCATCAATAGCATTCATCTTCTCTTTTATGAAGATGCTCTTTCTTCAGTTGTTGTGAGGGAACACCTTAACCCTCTCGTTCATTCTCTACATGATAATTCTTCACAGATTGACGTGAGTGTGGATTCTTTTGGACAACATTTGGAGGAGGCTTCTTTGTCTTCAGAGGGGATATCTTTGTCTGTGGATTGTGCTCTACATTCATCTCTACTAGATGTTGGATTTTCATCTTCAGCAATGTGGCATAGAACGCTTGTTTGGAGTGTGGTAGCTTTCTACATCAACATGGAGACACTTGAGCATGCTTCAGAGACATCATACATCATCCATATTCTTGACATCCTACATACATCCATGGTTTTGTTTCTTCCTAAGGGGAGGAATGCTGTTCGGTGAGATTGGATCATCTACAACATTCAATGTCGAGCTTCTACCATCATTGCAGGAGACTCAACATTGAGGGGGGGCAGCCTTGTCTCTCTTCTACTTCTCTCTTATGGAGGGGTCTTTTTCCTCACATGGGGTTTTTACCTTCTCATTCTTCATTGAGAGTATTGCATTTCTATTTTGTATTTCATCTCTCTTTTGGGGAGGAGTTTTGTCCCACTGGGTTTTCTCCTTTTCTCCGTTGTGAGAGATTGCATTACATTTGTACATGGGTACCTAACATGGCCTAGTAGCCAGGACCCATCTTGCATTGTTTGCATTTGTGTACATTCTCCCTAAGTAGCACTTAAGGGGTGGTGTTGGTGTAATTAAATGTGTTTAACCTTGTCCTAGGTCATAATTACACCTTAGTTAAGTTTACTTAGGGACCACATAGGAGGTTGTTGGAGAATTTCCACCTTTGGTGGACTTGACATGTCATTACTTTATCACTTCCACCTTTTGTGGACACATCATGTGATTATCTCTCCACCTTAGGTGGAGTGATAGCTATTCATAGTTGTCTCATGTCATAAGATTATGACACTTGTCATAATCTTATGCCCTTCTATGTTCTCAACTTGGCTATATAACCAATGGGTCTCTCTCATTGTAAACAATCTTCTCATATTATTGACATTGAATATAGTCTATTCTTGTCATATTCTCTCTATCTTTTTGTGCTTTCCATTTGGTCCATAGATCTTGGCATCCATAGCCAATTCTAACACTTTCCAATGAATAAAATGAAGTTGTAATTTCGTTGCATCTGAGTTTGTCTTAAGGGATACTCATCCAAGGGGGACCACTAGGTGAGCATTCCATCCTTTAGCTTAGTTATTACTTTTCTGTTCAACAAATAATTACGAATCTAGCAACTATATGTTTCTGTAGCCACTAGAATTCCATTCTGATTGTTCCTGCAGCCAAAGCAAACATAATAGTTTCCTATCTATTTGTTTAGATTTTCATTCCTATCATACACTTCAGCTTGGTATAGTTGTTGGTTGATGTTCAACACTTATGTTAATTCTTTTTAAGCAATTTACTTTCAACATTATGTCTTTCTTAGCTGTAGGATGAATGTGGCTACTATGGATTCCTAGTGCACATACTATGCTGACCCATTTCAAGTCTACGTCCCTTGGTTGACAATTAAATGAACCTTCATGATGATTAAGATAGCTATTTAGATTAGATGTCCAATTTATGAATCACAACTTTAAGGGCTTAGTTGTTAAGTCATTGTAGGAGGCCAACATTTTTGGCACCATTGCTAGGGATGGTGTCAAACTATGGAGTTCTTTGGAGTCATTGATAGTTTTTTTCTTGCTATAGTATTTTTGAAAGTTTTTTCTTAGTAAACCCCTCATTTAGGAAGTAATGTCTCCCTAATTCTTGTGCCAATTCTTTGTGTGAGGTTGTTGATATTGAATTCATACCGTATGCATAGAGGGAGGAGAGATGCTCATGAGAGATTCCTTCCTAATAACCCTGATCCATTCCAACTAGTTGAACATCAAAATTTTCCAAGAGATGAAGAAGAAGAAGAAGCACCCCTTTTGCTGACGCATTTCCCAATCTAACTAGTTCTGACACTTCCTTTGAAGACCAAAATCAAATTGAGAATCCCTTTGCTTTGGAACTCCATCAGGCAGGCATGGGTGATGCAAATAGAAATATACCTAACCAACCAGCTTTTCCATTCCCCATTGCTCATTAGAATGAAGTTGACAACCTCAAAAATATCCCTGCTTCAATCCTTCCTAAGTTCTATGGACTTGTCACATGAGACCCTAATACTTTCTTGTTTGAGTTTGATATCCTCTGCAGAAGCTATGAATATACCACTGATGCTCATAGGCTTAAGTTGTTTCCTACCACTTTGAAAGAGGCTGCATTAAGATAGTTTATGAGCCTAGGTAGAAATACTATGGAGACTTGGGATGACATGAAGATAAAGTTTCTTAAGAAGTATAAGGAATATTGTAGGGGTAGTGACATGAGAGGAGATGACATCTTTAGGATGCAACAGAAGGAAGATGAGAGTCTAGAGGATTACATTTCAAGGTTTATGTTTTTCTTGCAGAAATCTCTACATCATACACTCAATGAAGAGTCCCAAAATCTACTCTTCTTGAGAGGGATTAATGAGATTTGTATTGAGGCTTTAGACCTAATGGGAGGAGGAGATATCACCCAAGCTCCTTGGGAAGATATTAAGAAGCTATGTCAGAACTATTCTAGGGAAACTTCAAAGGAAGGGAGAGCTTACCAATCCTCTATGGGTAAGTCATCTACCGGTGGAGTTTCAAGGATGGAGATTACTCACTTGCTGGAAGACTTCAAACAAGACATCATAAACAATCTGGCTACTCAGTTGGATACACTTTAAATAAAGAAGAAACAAGAGGAGGTAGAGGCAATGTTGGAAAAATACTGCCCTCATTGTAGACAAAAGAAGAAGGATTGTAGATGCAAGATGGTAGCTAACATTGATAGTAAGCAGATCCCAACTGAGTTCAAGACAATCTAGGGTGAAGATGATCAAGTCTACTACATTGCACAAAGAAGGCCACGAGATCCAAGATAAGGTATGCCACCAAATCCACTATCCTTTGCTAAGCCTTATTTTAATTCTTATGCATTTGGTAACCAATTGAAACCACCATATCCATCCAACTATGGAGGATACCCACCAAAACCTTGGAATAACCCTCCAAATAACTAGCCCAATCACCAAAAATCTCCACCCTAGTGGTAACAACCTCAAGGGAATTGGCTATAGTTTTAGGGAAATTGGTAGCCACCTCTAGGAAACTGACAACAAACATCTTAATGGAGGGGAGGGAAACAGTGACCAAACTAGACAACCAATTACATGCAACCACCTTCTCATCCCCAACAACCTGCTATAATGCCTCATCCTCCTACTATCTCAAGTTCAAACACACCTAAACCTACTCAACTACCAACACAACCCACACCTAACCCAAATAACAAACCACAACAACAACCAGTCTATTCTGTTGATTCAAATCAATTTCTTGCATATGCTATGAGTGTAAGTGACATCTACTTGCGTTTAGGAACCAATTTACAATATCCTTCCACCCCTATCATCACAGAGCTTCTCGTGGAAGAAGAGGAGCCTCAAAATCCATCTAAAATACCTGCTCAGCCAAGTGTGTCCACCAATCCTGTACCAGTTCTGCAATCTGATCCAGAACCACCATTTCCTTAGAGGTTGGAAACTGTTTAAAAAAGGAAGAGAAGGAGGAAACAACCTTTGATATTCTAGATCAGTTGAAACGTATATGTGTCAAGATACCTTTATTTTAGGCTAAAAAAGATGTTCCCATATATGGCAAAGCAATTAAGGAAGCATGCCTCAAGAAGCCAAGCAGGAAGAAGAAAGACCCCACTACAGTTCATGTGGTGGGACAACTAGCTGACATCATGCTTGGAAAAGTGACTATTACCAAATACAATGACCTAGGTAGTCCTATGGTAGGAGTTGTTATAAATGGGATCCAAATAAAGAATGTTTTGATTGATTTGGGAGTAGCAATAAATGTGATGACTAAGGATATCCCACAACAACTAAATGTTGCAAGTATGAGACCTACTCCTACTGTCCTGTAGCTTGCTGAAAGTTCCATTGTGAAATTGAATGGTATAGTAGAGGATTTTGTGGTAACTCTAGAATCTTGGGAGTACCCAACAGATTTCATGATTCTTTCTCCCAAAGCTACACTAGGCAGGTATCCCATTATTCTAGGAAGGCCATGGTTAGCAACAAAAAATGCCTATATTGGATGCTGATCAAGAGACACGACCATTTTTGATGGGAAGAGCACCAAAAAGCTTGTTCTCTACCCTCCTACTCAACCATCCCATGATATGGATAATCCCATATGGCCACATGTTGGTGAAGAGGCCGAGGAAGTCAATTCTGTGTCACAACTTATGATGTTAATAAGAAGTTTTTTCATATAGCTTTTGGAAGAAGATGAAGTATTGTATAACATAATTTAAAATCATTGTGAGGTGCAAGAAGCATCATCCTATCATGCATCTGGTTTTGTTGGTCCAGTAAAGACCCTTCTGCTTGCTCTTCCTGCAGCTGAACTTCCTGCAGCAACAGGTATGTCTCATACATTGCTTCCAAATGAACTCAAGGTACCAAGCATTAGTGAAGCAACTATGATAGAGTAAACTACACAAGTGCAAGTTTTAGAAGGAAAATATATGAATATTAACAACAAGCTGAGTGAAGAACAACAACTGTCATTGAAAAACTTACAGAAGACACACCAACATGCATTTGCATGGGACTACGATGATATGAAGGGTTTGGATCCTAAGCTCTACACTCATAGGATATACATAAGAGATTATTGCACACCAGTGAGGTAGCCACAAAGAAGAATTAATCCTGCACTAAAGGAAATTGTAAAAGGGGAACTACAAAAGTTGCTAGATGCAAGATTTATCTACCCCATTTTAGATAGCGAATGGGTGTCTCCATTGGTGATTGTGACCAAAAAGGGAGGGAAGTGTTGATTTTGTGTTGATTACAAGGAACTCAATGCTTCCACCAAAAATAACTATTTTCCCGTTCCTTTCATAGACCAAGTGCTGGATTCCGTTATAGGCAAGCAATTTTTTCTTTTATAGATGGATTCAGTGGCTATAACCATATACAAATTGCACCTGAGGACTAAGAGAAGACCACCTTTACCTATCCATGGGGGACTTATGCCTACTCAGTACTTCCATTTGGCTTATGCAATGCACCTACAAATTTTTAGAGGGCAATTATTAGCATATTTTCAGATATCTCACACGATTGCATGGAGATTTATATGGATGATTTTACTACCTATGGTGCTGATTTTAATGAAGCATTGGAAAATATCAAGAGAGTCTTATAGAGATGTGAAGACCATAATCTATCTTTAAATAGTGAGAAATGATTCATGATGATGCAGGAAGGTGTAATCCTTGGCCACTACATCTCTCACAAAGGAATTCAAGTAGATCCTGCCAAGATTGAGGTGATCACCAATCTACCTATACAATTAAAATAAAAAGATGTTAGGAGTTTCTTGGGACATGCAGGCCACTATAGGCATTTCATCAAAGATTTCAACAAAATGGAAGCACCATTGTACAATCTTCTCACTAAAGATGCTGAGTTCCAATGGACAAAGGACTATGACAAGAAATTCTCTGATCTCAAAGCAACTTTAACTCATGTTCCTATACTTAAAGGTCCCAATTGGGAGCTTCATTTTCACATTCATACAAATGCATCAGACTATGCTATAGGAGCAATATTGGGACAAAAAGAAGGAACAATTGAGAATGCTACTTATTTTGTTAGCAAAAACCTACAAGGAGCTGAATTTAATTATATAGTGATAGAAAAGGAAATGCTGGCAATGGTCTATGCCCTTAACAATTTTAGGCACTACATAATAGGATATCAAATTTTTGTGCACACAAACCATGCAGCCATTAGGTAACTTCATGAATAAACCCCTGATCTCAAGAAGGATAGCAAGACGGTTATTGTTGATGTAGGAGTTTGACATAACCATTGTTGATAAACCAGGGAAGGCCAATGTTGTAGCAGACTTTTTTTCTAGGCTTACTACATCAGAAGATACTCAAGTCATTGATGACTCTTTCCCTGATGAAAAATTATTTTGGTATGCTGACATAGCTAATTATTTGGTCACAGGGAGAGTTCCTCCTCATTTGTCTCCAAAAGAGAGAAGGGTTCTCATTGAGAAAACTTTTCCTTTCTCATGGATTGCAGGATGTTTGTTCTACACTGAACCAAACCATGTCATAAGGAGATGTGTGAGGGAAGATGAGGCATATGATTTATTGCATGCATGCCACAATGAACCTTGTGGAGGGAATTTTGCATCCAAGAGGACAACAATGAAGATTTTGAACACAAGATATTACTGGCCCACACTCCACAAGGATGCAGGGAAATATACAAGGAAGTGTGATAGATGCCAGAGGATGGGCCGACCAACCAAATTTGATGAGATGCCCCTTTACCCCTAGGTAGTAATCACTC
Source organism: Sequoia sempervirens (assembly GCA_007258455.2). Taxonomy (NCBI): domain Eukaryota; kingdom Viridiplantae; phylum Streptophyta; class Pinopsida; order Cupressales; family Cupressaceae; genus Sequoia; species Sequoia sempervirens. Next base: position 62,610 of record VDFB02184134.1, read on the forward strand.
CATTTGATAAATGGGGATTGAATTTTGTAGGACCCATTGACCCTCCATCAAATGGTAAATCCTATATCTTGGTGTGCACTGATTATGTGACAAAGTGGGTTGAAGTTAAAGTAATGAAGCATGCAAGAGATAATGATCTGTATAGGATCTAGACTATATGCAGTATTGAATGCTTAATTTTTACAATGATTATTCCAAGTTAATTAAATCAAAATTAACTTAAGGAAATAACAAAATGAAGGAATTAACAAACTGAGAGAAGGTGAGAGAAAAGAAGAGAAGTGCAAACATCGTTTGATTACGGAGTTCGTCACAAATGTGACTACATCTCCGGGTCCACTTCAATAGAGAGACCGATCTGATTAACTCCAAAAATCAATTACAAATGCACCACAACCATTCTTCAAGCACTTCGGCAGCATAACAACACTCTGACGTGCAAGAATGGCTCAAAATAATCTCTACAAGACCTCTCTTTCGTCACCTCAGCTTCAAGACTTCATCACCTGAAAAAAAAACTTAATCTCTACTCTCACCTCACACCCCTTTAAATACATAAAATTTACCAAAGTTGGGTAATAACTACTTGATTTTTATAAATTCCACATATCACCCATATAAGGTAAGATTTTCAAATATCTTCCTTATTTACAAATAAAAATCTCAAATCCCCCACAATAATCTTTTTAAATAATTTGGAGCCCTTAATTTCTTTTCATTTCCGAGCTTTTATTGTTGGGGTTTGTTTTATTTATTTTAAATTCAATTTAATATCTAACTAAATAACTATTTAGTTAGATAGTTAGGAATTTCGGTCCGAAAGGGGTTATTAAAAACCAATGCCACACATAATTCAAGCCGAATCATTGGCATGTTGGTGGCTCACCGTTTTGGTAACCCGGAGGGTGCGGGTTCAAAACCATCGGCGGTTTGTTTTAAACAAAATTCTAAATCAAACAAATAACAAAACCAACCGACACACATAAATAGTAAAGCCCGCTACGTTTGGTGCAACGGCTACGCGAGAGTTTCAGAAATGGGCGGTTGGGAGTTCAAATCCGTCCACACACAATTTTAAACAAACTTATCAACTCAAACCGCTGGATGGAGGAGAGAAACTGTGAGGCCACGTGGCATGCCGAGGAGGTGCCATGTGGCAAAGACTGATTCGCCCAACTCGATGATGTGGACGCTGACTCAATGATGACGTGGATGCTGACGGTGTTGACGTGTCCGCTGACTGGCGTACGGATGCCATGTGTCAGTCTCTGATTGGTTCCATACAATGTTGACATGGATGCCACATGTCGAATTCTGGTTCCTTCACTTCACCATCCATATAGTACGGAATGCTGACGTCAGCATATGTACGGTCCACCTCAAAAGTCAACTGAAAGCTTTGACCGCTGATAACTTTCGCGTACGATGTCGGATTTCAACGAAACGAACGCCATCAGAATCGTCTCAATGAGCTCTTCACAATGATACCAACTTTGACAAATTTTGATGACATCATTTTTTTGCTTCCTGAACGCCCCCTGATCCCAGTTTGACCCAAGGTTTGACTGGCCATAACTTGCACAAACAGACTCCTTTTTGCTCCGTTTGAGTTGCGTTGGAATCAGGAAGCCGAAATATTTCTGATGGTGTAGATTCTGGAGAGAATGGAGACACTTCATTTTTCACTAAAAATATCCACCGGATCAGATAATAAGGTTGCAAAATTTCTTTATGAGGAAATTTTCACACGGTATGGGGTTCCAAGAGAGATAGTGACTAATCAAGGGGATCAATTCACATAAACCCTTGTCACAACACTAGTTAATGAATATAATTTGAGGCACATAAATTCTACTCCTTATCACCCTCAGACCAATGGCCAAGTTGAGGTGACCAATAGGGAAATTGAGGCCATTCTAACCAAAACAGTGGCTATCCATAGGAAGGATTGGACAAAAAGGCTACCAAAAGTTGTTTGGGCCTATCAGACCACCTGGAAAACAACCACAGGCTTCACTCCTTTTAAATTATTGTATGGGAAGACAACGATGATGCCCATTGAATTTGAGCATAAGACTCTTAAGACTGCACTAGACTTAGGGATGGATATATCTGAGGCACAAAAGGACAAAATTATGGAGCTGAATCATTTGGATGATATGAGAAAGACAACCTTGCATCACACAGAGGTAGTGCAGAATCAGAGAATAAAGTGGCATGAAAAATTCATAAAGGACATGAAATTCCAGCTAGGTGACTGGGCACTCCTTTATGACTCAAGATATTAGGATAATGTTGGTAAGCTGCAAACAAGATGGTTGGGACCATACAAAGTTGTAGAAGTATTTCCCAACAGAGCTATACAACTCACCACCATCGATCCTATTAGATTAAAACTTTTGGTGAACGATCACCATTTAAGGTTGTATCACAAGCCAACTTCCAAGGAGGAATTCATGCAGCAATTCACTCAACATGCAACACCCAAACTTCTTGCAGTTGAAGGAAGCAAACCTAGTGTCCCTCCTTCTGGCTAAACAAGGTATGTAAATTTTCATAATAAATACTTCCAATTTTGTGGGAGTCAACTTCTTCATTAATCCACCTACCTGCCCATCCATCTCCACCTTTCTCTCCCTTCTATCAGTCTTCCATAACTTCACTTCATTCCACTTCACTTCGTTCCATCTCCACTTTCATTAATTGCTCAATTGACTTCTTAAAAGGTGACTAGTACTTCCTCAATATTCGTTTCAATAGATATTCCATGAATTTATGTACATGCACATCAATTTGTTACATCTTAATTATCTTTTAGTACATTCATTTAATTCTTGTACATTAATGTAGATATTCTCCATAGCATATCATTATTCCCTGCCCTGTCAAATCATCATTACCACCTCACATGTGAGGACACATGCTCAAATTTAGGTTGGGGGGGAGTGTGAATAACATGTCCATGTGTCAGTCCATGTTGGTCCATGTCAGCAAAATTTAAATTGAGCTAATTTGAATTCAGAGCAAGGTGATGGCTTGCATGTGTGAGATGACACCATACTGGCACAAATTTTCTCAATTGTATCCTTCATTTATTATTCCTTACTACCTTTATTGCCTCAGTCATAATCCTAAGTCACCAAAAAGGTAAAATTCATACGACATTGGCAGTGGGAATTCAATAGTGTTGTAGGAAGGAGAAATTTGGCTTTCAAAAAAAGATTGCAGAAAAGGAAATTTAGCAGAGTGCTTGTTGATTGAGGGTAGTTGAATGATGGGAGGATAACTGATTCGAAGTGAACCCATGGTTCATAACATGGTAATGCAGGATGCACCTTCTTTGGAAGAATTTAGAAATTGCAGATGGCTAGACTATTTCTTGAAGCTTGACAGTTATAATGAAATTGTGCAAGAATTTGCATAGATGTTGTCTGAAGGAAAGGCCATGGTAAAATGGTTGGAGGTAATAGCTACTGAAGAGAGGATTGTAGAAGTGATAGGGTTGCCTACCAATGGTGAACATTACCTTGCTACCAGAGATGAAAGGTTGGCTAGGGTTGAATTTACTGAACCTGGTGACCCTCCATTGGATGTGGACAAGCAAGGTGTGAAGAGAACCTCTCTGCCTGCGTTGTGGAAGCAAGTAGATATCCACATTGTGAAGTACATTACTTGTGAAGGCTGCTAATCGAACCTACATTTTGTGCACTTCAAACTCTTGAATCATATGAGGCATGGGAGAAGAATGAACGTGCCAAATGTGTTATATCATAGTCTTTCAATCATGGTGGGTGAAACCCAAAAAGGTAGGGATAATTCTGTCTCCCACTATTGTCTGATCAAATTATTAGTAGAAAAATATTTGCATGATGTGTCTGATATCACTTGGGAGGAATTTTTAAATATTGATCAATTTAGACCAGAGCATTTGTGACCTAGGGTTCTGCCTCAACCTCGTAGGGTTAGTAGGAGAGTGAGTATTGTTGAAGCCACTCCTGGAGCCTCAACTTCTGGTGCAAGCCCTAGTGTAAACCCTCCTGCAGATGAGAAAACTATAGAGATTAGTTCTACTAAGACAAAACATTCAAACAAAGGTAGTTCCTCTTCAGACTTTGATGATGTCCCTCTTGAAACCCTAATTCAAACTAGGGCACAAAAGAAAAAGGAAGAAATGAGGAAGGGAAAAGCTAAAAAGCAAATGATAGAAAAAGATGTGCCAAGCTCTAAGAAACGAAAGGTTGACACTGTTCTTCCTGCAGCCGAAAAAAAAACATGAAAGCCTCCTAGAAGATCAAGACCAATTGCGCCAACCACTGGTGTGTCTCCTAAGAGAAGCCCTAGGCCTTGAGGAACATCACGAGAGGACACAAAATCCCCAATGGGGCAGGTGAACATTGAGGAAAAGGACATTTTTGAGGAACAAGTAGATATAAGGTTGGCAGAGCTTGCTGCCATCACAAAATAGGTTGAGAGTCAAGAGTATGATGAGAATTAGGAGCTCCTATAGCAAGAGCAAGAGTTCCTGCAGTAAGAACAAGAACCCTTGTAGCCAGAATTGGGTGAAAAATCAGAATCCTTGCAACATGTGTCATATGAAGAGCAAGAATCACTGCTAGGAAAAAAATTGGTAGGAATACATAGACCCTCTGATTTTTCATGGAACATGGTAGCCATGAACCTATGGAATGAGATGCAAAGGAGGGAAGAAGAATGAAAAAAGGAGAAACACAGGCTAAAGGAGGAGATTAAAAATAAAGATGTAGAGATTGAAGAAAAGAATACGGAAATTGTTGCCTTAAAGGAAAAGGTGGACAATGTAGTAGCCTTAGTGCCTCAGATGTTAGAGTGTAGGACTCCTCCAAGAGTCTATGCTCTATATTTGAAGGAGAGAAATATTTCTTTTAAACTATCAAGGATCATTTTAGGTTTGAATCCTTCCATTAAGACTCCTCTTGAATTTTTCCAGGCTTATCAGATTGCTCCTCTTGAAGTGAAAAGTTTGTTGCGTGAACTTTATTTGCATAATTATGTTGTGTCCCATGATCATGATTGGAATCCATTGTTGTATGTTGGGGATCTGCAATTCTCCAATTAAGGGCATTTATGTCATGGATATAAAATGAAATTAGTTGGGGACAACAGTTCAGGACTTATAGGAAAATAGAATCCAACACTCCCTTTCCCATCAGGGCTAAATCTAGAAACCCTGGAGATATTTTTTGGGAATGGCACAAATTTATTTACCGACCAAGCTATAGCAGCAAGATCCTGCCTGTGAGAGAAGCAATTTACAAAGAATATGAGAAGGTAGCAAAAACTACAGGGAAATCTATCACAGAGGTGGAACAGTCTGACTGATAAGTTAAAACAAGTTGAACCTCACTCTCTGCAGAACTATGCTGCATCATGCAAAAGAGTTGATAGATATATACAATTTGGAAGGATGAAGGGGCAATTTTGGCTCCCATTAACTTTTTAGCCACCTACCATGTTATGGCCTATGCCAAATTTTAGGTATTATCAGTATGATATAGCTACATAAAGGAAAACATGGAATAGGTTGGACAACAAGCAAGGGTTTTATTGGGACCCCAATTCATACACTACAAGAACTAATGTGGGGCAGCTGGCAGGTGCAAATTTTAGGGTATTGACTAAGTAAAGGAATAACTCTTCCTTTGTTGGAGGACCAACAAAACCTTAGGTTGGGGGGAGTGACGAGTCCAATTTCTGGATCAATTTTGATAGAGTTTATTATCCATTTGTTGTTGTTGTCATAGACTTTGATACTTGGATGTTGACATTTCCATGCTATTTCCTCAAAACCATATACATTGGGCATAATCTTATTTTTGTAACTTGTAAATGACACTAACATGTTATGTGAACTATCTATGTTGATTTTACATGTGGATTAATGAATGTTACTTTAAGATAGTTATAGATATGCAATCATTGTGCATACTAATGTTGTCATACATATATAATTAGAGCCTACAAAATTAAGGTAGATTCTGCCAACTGGTCATTCGCCATAAAAGTCAAAAAGGTGATCATTCAAAGGTCAATGAAGGGAAATTCCTAGTTGAAATCAAAGATTGTAACTGCCTTATAAATGGTCATAATAGTTTGTTGAGTGAATATAGGAGCTATTGTTATGCTAGATCTGCTTTAAGCAAACTAACTTGACTAGATTCCACACGTGCATAACCTCCTTTCCACTTTCTATGCTTTCCATAAGGTGGCGTCCTAATTTGTTGGAGTTGACCACCTTGCTAGGTAGTTAGTTAGTAGTTTTTCCTCTAAATAAGACTCAAATGCTCCTTCTTAGGAGGTTGATTGATCTGATGTTGTACTCACATTCTTAATTTTTCAGTAATACAATTATGTTTCTCTAAAATGAAGTTATAAGTTTGTTGCATCTGATTTTGTCTTAAGGGATACTCATCCAAGGGGTCCCACTTGGTGAGAATTCCATCCTTTAGCTTAGTTATTACTTTTTTGTTTAGCAAATAGTTACAAATTTGTCAACTGTCTATTCTTGCAGCCACTAGAATTCCATTTTGACTATTCTTGCAGCCAAAGAAGTCAGAGTAGTTTCCTATTTGTTTGCTTAGATTTTCATTCATGTCATGCACTTCAGCTTAGTATAGTTGTTGGTTGATGTTCAATATTTATGTTACTTCTTTCTATGTAATTTACTTTCATCATTATGTCTTTCTTAGCTGTAGGATGAATATGGTTACTATGGATTCCTAGTGCACATACTATGTTGACCCATTTCAAGTCTACATCCTTGGGATGATAATTAAATGAACCTTCATGATGATTAAGATAGCTATTTAGATTGGATTGCCAATCTCTGAATCAGGGTGATCCCACAAAGTTGGTTTATAATTTCTAGAGATTCTGATATTTACTTCAAAATGGAATATTTTTAGAAAATATAATGATTTAAGCCTTAAAAAGTTCCATTTAAAGCATTCCAATTGAAGAGGGTTTGATCAAACTACCTTAGATCAAAACCCCTTGGATAGAACCCCGCTAGTTTTAAACCATACCTATAATACAGTCTCCTTTACACCTATCAAAATGCTAATAAAAAATCACTTTTGATTTACCTTTTGGAGGATCAAATGAATTCATTTAAAATTTATTTTTTATAAGTATGTATTCCTTATTATAAGCTTCCCAAAAGTATAATTTTAAATAAATTTAATTTTATTATTATATTTATTTTTTATTTCTTGTGAATATAGGTTTTTCACCGAAAATCAAGCTCTTCTTCTGCGCATGTGGAAAAATAGAAGATTATCAATTTTTTTTTTTGAAAAATATGAGTGCACCAGATATTGAAGTCTTTGATCCAACAAAATAAACAAATTGAATTTCAATGCATACACAAAAAGTTATGCATTATACAGTCGTGCTATGTCTGAATTGTAATTGGTTTGACTTCAAAACTTAATTAAAGAAAAAAATATTCAATAAAAAATATCTAACCAAGTGGAAGCACTAGATATCGAAGTTACAAATCTAAATTTGAAAGAATTAGAATTTTATCCTTCATGGAAAAAAAATTATGGGTTATATGGTGAGCGTCACTTTTTAAAAATGTTGTTTTCTGAAAAAAATAGTTTTTGAGGGAGATGGAAAAAGAAGTGCAATTTGATTCCAAAAAAATTGAAAAAAATATATTTAGAATCTACAAACAAAATTTCATGAAACTCTAGTTTGCATAATCTTCAAATTCCTCACGGTTTAGCAGCTATAGGAGGCCAACACTTACAATGACTTTTTTAGAGAAGTTTGAATCATTTACCATTGATAACATCCCTCGAAAGGATAATCGACATGCATATTCAATGGAAAGTGCAGCTTCCCTTATATCTCCTCAAGATCCTTCAAAATAATTCACCTTCATTGTGCATACAATTATGAAACCATCAATAGAAGATAAAGTAGAAGAAGTATTATCAACAACCATGGAAGACTCAAGTGAATGGAATGATACAATATTTAATTATTTGAAAGATGGTACCTTTCCCGAGCCAACAACTAATAACATTCAAGCCTACCTTCGAAAACTTGCGTCTAAGTATATAATTCTCATTGATGTGTTGTATTGAAGGTCATTTGATGGTCTCTTACTTAGATGGCTTAAAAAATTTGAAATCCCCATAGCACTTGAACAAGCTCATGTAGGTGCTTGTGGTGGTCACTTTGGAGGAAGAACATTAGTCCAAAAACTAATCCGCATAGGATACTATTGGAGACATATGGAACAAGATTGCTTTGCATACATAAAAAAATGTCACAAATGTCAAGAACATAGCAATTTTATTCATGCCCCTACCTTTGAATTTCAAGCTCAAGTTCCTATTTGGCCCTTTGTAGTTTGGGGTTTGGATATCATTGGAAAAATATCACCACCTTCCTCTGCTAGACATACATTCATAATCACCGCAATATATTACTTCATGAAGTGGGTAGAATCGATTCCCCTCTATTCAACAACAATCAATGTGATCTGTCATTTCATATTGGAACACCATTATTGCTCGCTTCAGACTTCCTTCCGTGTTAGTTTCCAAAAATGGCACACCATTCAAGAACAATAATGTGAAGAAGTTCTTGGAAATGTTTAACATACATCGCTTTTCAACATCCTACTATCCGCAATCTAATGGTCAAGCCGAATCAACTAATAGAACCCTTGAACAAATCTTAAAGAAAACTATCAAAAAACATAATAAGGATTGGCACATGTAGTTAACATATGTGCTATGGGTCTATCACACAAATGTTAGACTATCCATAGGGACTACACCTTATAACCTCATCTATGGAATCGAGGCAATAATGCCCTTGGAGTTAGATAAATTGCTACATTAAGAATCACTTAGATTCAAGGACTCATTGATGACAATAATTATAAGGAACAACGGTTGGATCAGCTTGACATTCTCAATGACAGTGCATCAACGCTCTTGAGCACCTTCAGGTTTACTCTAAGAGAAGGCAGTGTAGCTATAATGACAATTTTATCCCTTGGTCATTCAATAAAGGTGATTCGGTGTTATATGAGAATCAATTCAATGTCAATGCCAACCTGACTGACAAAGGAAAATTAAACCCTAATTGGTTAGGACCTTATATAATTAATGCAAGCTATGGGTCCGGTGCATACACGTTAGTAGAATTGGATGACACACCTCTTAAAGAACCAATAAATGTTGTGCATCTGCACCAGTACTATGCCTAACATTCTTGAATAGTGTGAATGATAAAGCAGTGGTGCTTGTTGAAAATGAAGGTAATTATGTAGTTTAATACTTTGTAAAACTATGAGATTGTTGATCTAATTAAGTGTTCTTTGTTACAATTTCTTTGTGGATGATTATTTGTTTAGATTCATTTTACCATTTGTAGAAGTAGATACAAGATTGTAGAAGAATAAGACTAGAAGATAGAAGTGACATAGCATATACCATGGAGAAACCCTTTCGGGAAAAATTCCACCACCAAAATCAATAGTGCTTTTATTATTTAACCTTAGAACAAGATTACAATAGTTCTTTATCAATCCTTGCTTGAGATTCTTCTTTTTCCTTCGATAATTCTTCTTCACAACCTACAATAAAATATGATAGAAATCTCTTCAAATTGCTGCAATTTATAGACAATAATGAGCCTTGTAAACTCCAAAGAGTTTACAATTACAAAGCACAAAGATTATCTCACAAAACCTACACCTATTCTTTGTAAGTAGGGTTCTTCCATGAAAAACATTGTCAAACCAAGTCCTTCATCAATTTGGGCATCCAAAACTAAAGTCCTCACTCAACGTTGATTACGAAGATATCTTGTAAGCTTCTCCTCAATGTTGGTGCCCAAGAATGGTCCCACTTAACTCAGCCTTATAAAATATCTTCTCATTCAAAAGTGTTAACTCCAAGATGCCAACTTGGGAAACCAAGGTGGGTCCAAGTCAATCTCTATTAACTGAAACATCTCTCCAGCAATTCATGTAAACATGATGCATGATTGATCATCCCCACTTAATTGAATGTATCACCTGTTATTTGTCATGCAACTCAATTCATTAGTCATGCATTCCAAGTCAATTGAAGTCAAATAACATTCAATTGAAACTAACTACATGCAACTAAAGATAACTGAACCATAACTGAACTGAACTAAACTCCATGCATGTAAACATCAATCCCTAACTTCTAGGATGTTTACATGCATTACTAAAGTGATATCTTTCTCCAAACATTTAACTTAACTCAAGGTGGGTTCCACCTTCCATGTGGGTGCCCCTTGTGCTCCTATTTTGTAGGAGCTCTTCTTGGGCATCCCTACATGTTCCTATCATTTAGAATTAATTACAAATTTCAATTTACATGTTCATTTCATTCAAATTTTTTCTCTTTCTAATTCTAGTGTTGGGGAACACTTTCCAAGGACTTAGGAGATACATGAAATATGTTTAGGATTGTAATTAAATGGCATCCTATTCCCAACAGTGTTAGAGTTAGTAGATGCAATTCTATGTGCTCTCGCATTGCTTCGTTCTTGACAAACAATTATCTGTGTGTCTTGAATACTAAAGTAATTATTTAAATTAACTTTTAGATGTTTACTTTACATTTCATGCTATTCAAGATAATCTTGTATGTTGTGTTATATTAGATCCTTATATGCATTTAATGTTCTTTAATAAGATTGTAGGTGCATTTAATTTAACATAGCATACTCAATCACGATGTTGCATCTAAGAGAAACTAGAATAAGTTTTAATTAGATCACATAAAACATGTTAAAACGTGGAGACATTCATTAAATAGTCTAACAAAATATTATTTTATCATTCACATTGCCATTTAACATTAAACACATAAGCATAAATAATAAAACATAAAATGATTATATATGTATATATATATCAAAGTTTTGTGTACATGTCATCAGTATATACAATGCTAATGAGGCCTGTGACTGCTAGATCCCTCAGGAGCTGGTGCTCGCATTTTTCTAGAGGTGGTCTATCATGAAATGGTGGTATGTGCGACCATGATCACGAGCCACTAAGTACATTTAGAGCATATTGTAAACCCTGTACTTGTCCAAGGGCTTCCCAACGATCCTTTGCTAGACGATCTCTCTCTGCATGTAGTCTAGCTACCTCTGAATGAAGTCTCTCAACCTTTGCTAGAGCTCAAGATGACTGAACATCTTGGGTAGCCTCGGCTCGGTGGGCGCACCTCTTGAAACTCTCATATGCTTCCTGTAGTTTGATGTACAACTCGAACAACTTTGGATCCCACTCCATGATGGTTGGGGGCACATATTCTATATCAACAACCTCCTCGTAGATTGATGGGAGAACTATCTCGGTAGCCACCTGATGATAGAGATCACGAAGGTCTCTCACAACTCCTACAAGATAGAAATCGTAAATATAATCAGTAGACATCATGATATATATATGAACATAAAATTAAAACATAAAGCATAAGCATAAATTATAATAGTAAATAAGATATCATCACCTAGCTCTTTGATTGGTTGTGTAAAGACAACCTCATCATGTGTAGGGGGCACAGAGGATGTGCTAGCCTCTCCATGGCTATAAGTGTTGGTTCCTGCTGTAGCTTCTAACCATGATCTAGTCACACGAGTAGGGGCCGGCTCTCCCCACTCATGGCCCACTAGATCCTCATCTGTTGTCTCATCACCCTCACTCATCAGCTACTCCTTGTCCTCATCCTCATCCTCATCCTCATCCTTGTCCTCATCCTCATCCTCATTCTCTTCCTTGTCCTCATCCTCATCCTTGTCCTCATCCTCTTCCTCTTCCTCTTGCCCATCATAGTTAGGATCTGCAGCCTCATCATACTCCTCATGTACCACATTTGTGAATATCTCTGTAGCCATGAAGCATGCCTCCTCAACTCTATCTTGCTTGTCTCCTTGATCTAGGAGTGGATCTACATCACCTATTGGATCATCCATTAGGAATATAAGAGCTGACCATGCTACTTCCCACCACTCCTCATAGGCATCTATGGTATCGACGCCATTAACATCAAAAACCAAAACAATATGATGATCCTCATAATCTAAATCATTGTAGATGACATCATTGGAAGTGAATCATCTAGTGTCACTGGGCCTCCAGGCACTTCATACTGATCTCCTAAAAAAGGGTCGTTCCATAGGTGGTACCTGAACCTATCCAAATTGTCACATGACATGATCATAGTACAGAGGTTGTACTATATAATCATGTCATCCTATCAAAAATATATCCATTTGTAATCTCCTCAGTTGACGAGTCTCATCCAACCACTATGGTATAAGTTGGTAAGATCTCCATATGATCTCCTCCTCATCCAGTTGGTCGAATCAGACACTCCAAAAATGTAAATCCTCGTACTGCCATAGTTGCCTTAGTGGATAATTGAATGTGTGAAGGTACCCTAGGGTTGATGTATATGGAAATCCCATCAACCTGGTGCATGTGATATGCTCCAGGCACCACACCTACAATATCATTGTACAGTGTACCATACTATCCACCTCATGAAATGAAAATCTCTCTATATCATAATATAAATTATGCACAAGGATGTTGCACCCCTAGGTGTACATGGTCCTCTGCTTTGCCATCCCCCAAATCATATGTACTAGTCCTCCCTCTAAATATGCTCCCCGACTATTAGGGATGAGTACTAGTGCTACAGTGAACATCATAATCTGTGTAACAAGTGGGGCCTGCACATATAGTAACATGGCTAGATCAATCCATGGAAACACGATACTATCATTAACCAAACCTCCAAGGCAATATTTCATATCGTATTTCATCTCCTGAAATGATCGATCCACTAGAAAATGTACCCTCTTGCCTCGAATCGAAACTTTGAGTATGCGATGGATGTCCTCTAACATGATCGTCATCTCGCTCTTGGGAAGATGAAATGTGCATGTGTCTGCATCCCACTGCTCTACCAGTGCCATTAGCATAGCATCATGGTACCTCATGGGGGGAATGAGGTACACCTTGTATAACCCAATCATCTGTAAAATATGTGTATCCTCCTTTGATAGGGTTGAGGCTAGGTCTCAGAGGCAAAAAAATTGTTTGCCACTAAGATGCTGCCACGAACAGGGTGAAATCTAACAAAAAAAGCAAAAATATATCCTATAAGCATTCTATAATCTTAAATCTACACATCAACAATCAAAAAAGTGTACTAAAGTTGTTCTAGTGTACTTTTCTAAGGGTCCTAGACACTTTAGACCCCTTTTGGGGTACTTATCAAAGAAACAAGACACTTTGCGATAAAAAGGGACACTTCGCGACAAAAGAGACACTTTGTGACAAAAAGGGACACTTTGCAAAAAAAGGGGAAAGTTTGCAAACAAAATGAACACTTTGTGAACTTTTCTTCTAGGGTCCTAAATCAACCTAGAAATGCATACAAAACATAAAATAAATGCGTAAGGACAAAGCTAAGGTAGAATAATCAACTCACCTAATAATGATGCCCGCCACAGGCTACTTGATCTCATAAGGCATGTCTTGGAGGCTCGTACTCTCGTTGGCTCAGAATCTTTAATCACTCTTCACCAAACTCAAGCTACAAGAAGGTAAATGAAAAAATACTTAGAAATTACTTCACTTTTTACTCTTATATATGTTAAAAATTAGGGTTTTTACTATATTAGGGTTAAAAAAGTGCCTTTTATTCAAATTAACACAATGAGTGCTAGAGAGCTCCATTTTTTACGTTGTTTGTTGCGTTGGAATCATGATTTTTCTCTCATTCTCATAAAATGTCTATCATTATGTGGTATGGTACTTGGAAATACCCTATGATGTGACCTACCTTATTTGATGTGGTTAGACTGATACCTTGATTCCACCTCTGTAAAGCAAGCAAAATCAAGAGGGGCATACATTTACCCTTGATCTTGATTTCTAGAAGAAGTTAGATAAGAGTATTTTTGGACAACTAACGAATTTGTGCTACAGGATGCAGTTCCCAACAGTAGGGTTTTGTAGATAATTATAGTGGGGGCTTCATTCTCTCGTATTATGAGTATCCTTTTATGAAATAAAGTGTATTGTTTAGAGTCCTTTAGCTTGCATATGCATGTAGAGTCATATGGGTGCTAAAGTGGGGGCTAAATGTGGCAACAAAAATTTTACTCCCTTCTTGGAGATAGTACAATTCCTTGCCTAATTTGGACCTATTTTGGTACCCTTGCATTAATTACCCTTTAAATCATCATTAATAGGCCCCTAAGACCCATTATTTCGGATCTCAAGGCTTTTTTCAGCTAAAAACTAGACAAAATTATCAAAAACATCAAAAATTCTAAAAACCCACCTTGAAATCCTAGGGTGGGACTCATATGCCACCTTGGGCATATGAGTCCCCCTAGGTGCAACCCATACACTAGAGGTGGCGTATGAGTCCCATTTGGGGATTTTTTAGGGTTTGAGCAGGAAAATCACCTTTTTAATTCAAATTTTTGGTTGATGGTAGCCTTTGAGATCTAAATAATGGTAAATTAGGTGTTAATGCCTATATAAGCAAGCTTCTAAGTCATTTTTTCATCTAAGCAAGCATTTTTCAAGAGAAATTTCAAGATTCAAGCATTCAAAGTCTTCAAGCATTCTTTCACAAGAGCATTCAAGTTTCAAAAGCAAGCAAAGTTGAAGTCTTGGAGCAACATTAAAGTGTTTTTACATGTCTTCAAGCTCACTTTCAGTCAAGATATAGCATTGTCAAGGGTTGATCATGGTTGTCTATGGTGAATCATGATGGATTCTAGGTTGGGGAGATACAAATAGCCATCAAGCCAAGCCTAATGACTTGTTTCCTAAGTGATTCCATCCTCCATTATCATTGTACATTCAACCTAAGGAAGGTACAAGCATTGTTAGGTCTCATTTGGGTGATTAGGGATCTCTCAAAGTGAGTCATTCATCTTCATATGAAATTCATGCATCTTATTCTTGCACATTAGAATAGGGTTGCATTGCATTTCAGATTTCCTAATCTTAGACACACTTAAGGTTAGGGTTTATATTCCTATTTACATGCATATTTCATTGTTTCTATCAAGGTTTAATTACCAAACTAGGTATTTGATTAAGGAAAACCCCCCATAAGCAAATGAGGTCTATATTATGTTTTGTAGGTATTTTTATAGATTCGGATCCATAAATCAATTTGGGAGAAAAGAGCATGTGTTGAAGTGCAAATCTAAACTTTGAATTCCTGAAAAAGTGAAACAGGACTGATGTGTTAGAAGTGGCGTATGAGTCCCACTATAGGCATTTTTTCAAGATTTCTACAAATTCATATACCCTTTTTCCAGAAACCTAGATCTGGGACTGATTCACCTAGACTGGCGTATGAGTCCTAGTAGGTCAAAATTTTAGGTTTCTCAGTGTTTCATAGCTCATTCCTGTCTTCTTTAGGTTTCCAGGTGCATATTTATGAGATCTCACATTTTTTGTTCTGTTTCATATGCATTTTTAGGTCATCTAGTTAAAGATTTCATCATATTAGGGTTTAGCATTACATCTTGCACTTTCTTTATCTTTCTAAGCCCTAGCTTGGTGGTGAAATCCTCATTAGTTTAGAATTAGCCCCTAGGACAACCCTATTGCAAGATCCCTTTCTCCTTTGCATTGAGATATCTAGGGTTATCCTTGAATGCAATAATTGGAAAGTGGGTGTGCTCTATGTCCTAAACCATATGAAAGCATCCTTATTTACCCCCATTTTTTGTTGTTTCAACTTCTTCAGGGATTTTATTATCAAGAGATGTAGTGGGTGATCTATTGATCAAGAAACAAACTGTGAAAACAACCTTTACACAATTTTTTTGTTCTAAACTAGTAGTGCTCAACATACATTTGTCTTGCTCCATAATTATGTGGCTCATGCATTCAACAACACCATTTTGATGTGGTGTCCTAGCAACCATAAATTACCTTACAATACCATACTCACTACAATATTGGTTAAAATCTCCTCCATTATCTATTCTTAGACATTTTATAGTCTCACCCTTTTGATTATTTATTGGAGCTTTCAATTTATTAAAATAAGAAAACACTTTAGACTTCTTCTTGAGAAGATAAATCTACACCTTGTGAGAATAATCACCTATAAATGAAACAATATATGATGAACCCCTAGTAGATGTTATAAGAGCTTCCTAAGTATTTGAGTGAATTATTTCTTGAACTTTCTTACTTCTAGTAGTATTTCTAGAAAAGAATAGTCTATTCTATTTTCCAAATAAATAATGTTCACAAAAATATAGATCTTTACATTTGGCACCAGTGATAACTTTAAGAAACCCCCCTCATAAAAAGATATAAAATCCTAGAGAATCTGTCATTTTTTGAGGAAAAAGTATTAATTTCTATTGGCAAATCTTTCCTTTATTTCAAAAAAATATTAATTTTCTTAGTGATTTTTTTACATCACTAAAATTTTGTAGAAAATTTTGGCGAATCTTGAAAAATAATCTAGTAAAATGCATTAATTATGATGGCGAATCCATCCAATCTAAAATAATTCTCATGAAAAAATAAGGGCCCAAGGGTGGAAATTATCGATGGGTTTAAGGGGTAGACTATGATATTTACTTGCCACCATTATTTTAAAATATAATATAACCCTCATTGTATTATGTAAGGTAAAATGTACTTATGATCTATAATTCTTATGGGGCTTGAAATTTCTTTTTGACAACCCTCATTGTACTCTGTGAGTTAAAATGTACCCATAATTTATAATTCTCATCACCATAAGCATTACAAATTGCGGGTACATTTTACCTCATGGAATACAAGGGAAATTAGATTATAGTGTAAATCAATGGTGGAAACTAAAGATTATAAATATGGCCCTAAAGAAACTAATAATTACAATATACTATTGGTGAATTAATATAGATTTTTACTATAATTTATAAAATTTAAGCGAATCTTATCTAATCATGTATCAAATATTGTGAAAAATTCTTGAGATAAATTTTTAATAAAATAAATTCTTTGGCGATTTAAATAAGACTATAATAAAATTTTGTAAAATTGTGGCAATTCAAGCCATGTTATAGCTTGAACTATTAGCCAATTTTGGATTCCCAAATTCCAACTATTAGCCAATTGGCAAATATTAGACACTAAAAAATCGTTGTTTGGCACTTGGGCAAAGATTTCTATCTAGTAGTACCTTGAGACCACATTCAATCATATGACCTATCCATTGTACCATCTCAATAATAAGTATGTTTCTATGTCAAATGCCACTGTACAATATCTCCACTATTAGTTTCCCCAACTATCATGTACAAAGATTACCAAATAATTCTCCCTTTAGCACAACCAGCATAGCCTTTGCTACCTTGAGACAACTATTTTCACCACTGAATCGGTGACATTGTTCATCAAAAACTCCAAGTGATAGTAGATTTTTCTTTAACCTTGATACATTTATGACATGTTGAATAGTCCTTATCATTCCATCAAACATATTTAATCTTATGTCACCTTCACATATAGCTTCATAGGGATTGTGATTTCCCATATAAACCATACCTCCATCACATGACTGACAAAAAGAAATCCAGTATCTGTGTGGAGTCATGTGAAAGGAAGCACCTAAATCAAGAATCTAAACATGAAGTAAAGAGCCTCTCACGTTAGCAATTAATACCTCTACATATTCCAATCATGTTTAAACTTTTGTTGTGTTTTCCTTAGATGCCTACAAAGTATACTTTTCTTTGCTTTCTTTTGGCAGCTTTTGATCCCTTTTGACATGTCTTTTTTTCCACAGTACCAACATTTTACTCTTTTTTGCCACAGTACCAACATTTTACTCTTTTTTGCTCCTTGGATTTGGACCTGGTTTTTCCACACTCAGTATTTCTCTTTGTTGAGTTTTGCCTCTTGCAATTATGGCTTCATTAGAAGAATATCCTTAAGATGTCTTTTGCCTTGAATTTTCAAAAATTATAGTGGTCACCACATCTTCAAAAAATAATTTCCCACTCAAAGTTGAGTTACTTAGAGCCATAACTAGTTGATCCCAGTTTTAGGCAATGTGCACAATAAAATCACTATCTTATCCTCTTCTTCAATTATCACCCCCGTTGAAGCCAACTTTCTTGTTAGTGTGTTGAATTCATTCAGACGATTTGTAGCAAATGAAGTGCCATACATTCTCAAATTATATAACTATCTATGTAGCAAAATTTTATTTGCCAATGACTTCATCTCATATAGCTTTTTGAGCTTAGTCCTCAAGTCATGTGCAGTTTTCTCCTTTATAACATTGAATAATATTGAATAAGCTAGAGACAATTGGATTGTTGCTCTGGTCATGCTATCCTTTTCATTCCAATTTTCCTTAGTCATGGCTATAGGTTTTGATGCTACCCCTTTGAGAGCTAGGGCACATTAATCCTTCACCAATAAATCTTGAATCTTTAGGTTCCATAAATGAAAATTAGAACCATCAAACTTTTGCACCTCAAATATGGTATTTGTTCTTCCTATCATTGTTTACTTCTAAAAAATGCAACTTTTGCATAAACAACCTTTCTTTGATATCGATTGTAAGAAAATTTAAAGTGCAAAATAAACAGAGAAAAATAATAAGCACAAATTTAACACAGTATTTATGTGAAAAAAATTGTAAAATTATACCAAGAAAAAAACTATGAGAAAAGATCTTTCGTATTTTATTTCTCAAGAAATTTGTGCAATTACAACAACCTTCAAAAGTTTCAAAAAACTTGTCTTCAATAGAGTATAAGAAATCTGACTTGCAGAGTCCTTGTCAAACAAAAAAATTCCAAAAGTAGAAAGTGTGACTCATGCAACTACATATCAAACATTTTTCAAAAGCACCAATTAAAGGGAGTTCCCAAAAAAATTCCCACTTTGTTAGAAATGCCTTCAACGTCTGCCTATGGCGAGAATGTCTTCGATGTTGCTTTCAACAGGAATACCTTTTATGAGAATGGCACTTGGAATATAGGGGGGCTAAAATAACCTCCATAGGATCCCCTCATTTCAACCTTTGATAGAAGATTTCAACCTTTAGTTGAATAGTAGGCCTTCTGCTATGCTAGACACATACCTGAAGCACTAGCTAGATATCAATGTTGACTATTTGTCATTGCTAGAATAACAATAAAATTGACTTCATATTGCAACATTTACTATATGTTGTCCTAGGGTTGAGAATTGATATTAGGATTTAAAGAATAAAGATTAATTAAGTTTATTGGTAAAATAATAAACAAATAATTAAATACATAATGTTTAGAGAAGAAGATATTTTTTAAATCTCTTTATAAAAAAGGAGGTTATGTATAAATTTTATTTTATTATTATTAAAATTAATAATAATAAATATGTAGAGGAGAACACTATATATATGTATACATACATACTTGAAGCATTAACAAACATGAGAATTATAATATTATGGTGTTAAGGTTGGTGTCTTAATAGAGTTGTTGGATTATGTTAAGTCTTGCAAGGTAGTTGAATCTAGTAGATATTGGTTTTTGTCCACATTTTAGGTGTGAGGATAAACCTAGAGAATAGTTGGTAAACCCCAAGTTGATTATTCAAAGTAAAATCATGATATTAGTGTGGATTAATGTTGTTGGTTTAGTATAGTAATGCAATAAAATGAATTTTAAATGTTATTGAGAAAGGAAAATTAATGTGGCTAGTTTCACTTAGATTAGTTAAAATTACCCATATATTGCTTGAGGGCGTGCACAATGGACTGTGCATAATGTTTGTGCGTTTTCCCATTCCCCACCACCGAACGGTGTGTCAATAATGATGTTGCATATGCAATGTCATCTGATGTGCATAGCATGAAACCATGTTAAACATGTTGAGTGAGTTAAATGCACATTATAAAAAAATTGTTAATTGTGTTTTGGCTTTTGCCTATAAGATTAAAATTATGAGCAATTAACAATTTCTCTGAAAATGCATATAATCATGAAATACATGACATCTGAAAAGAAGAACCTCGTAATTAATACTTCACAACCTAATCTCTATGAAATCTGGCAAAATATTATTGAGATCGATCTCTAAACAGATACGGGCATGTGTAGTTACCTTTCTCTCATTTGGATTTGTTTCTTTGTTTTTCTTCGGAAGTTTGAAACCTAGTGCTAGTGTGGCAGTAGACACAACTTTACATTATATCGTCACTGAGAACTTGTAGGTGGACATACTCTATGTCATTTTCTCTTTCTTTAGCAAAATTGAATTTAGAGTTTGCACTGGCAAACTAAGAGTTTTTGGTTATCCCTCTTCATGTACGTAACGTTTACATAATTGGATGATGTTTTGGCTATAGTGTTTGATCAAGTTTCAAGAACTATATGACGAAGTTTAATGCTGATGTAAAACATTTTACAGATGCCTCCAAAAATCACTAACTTGTCAATAATTATGTCATTACAAGTTGACAATAAGCCATTATTCATTTCTGCGAGCTCATCCTCACAGGATTCTTATTGGTAGAAGAAATAAGATATACACACTAAGGCAAACTGATGGTTTCTTGGGATTTACAAAACATGTAGAGAGTAAATATGACTCATTTGGTGCTGGTCACAACTTAAATAGTATATCTACAATATATCTGCGAGACCAGGTGAGGGTATGAGCATTCAGGAGCTACTTAAATGCGATGAACTTGTATATATGAACAACTTTAAAGAAGGGATCTTTGTTATTGATTGACGTTGTATTGCATGTAGGCATAGTTGTTGGTCATGACTTAAAAAGAATAAAGAATCATGGAGCCATGACAGCAGGGTAAACCTTTGAAGCTATGACCAATGCTGGAACGTAATTCTTGAATGTTCATACCCATAAAGAAGTGGGCGTAAGTAGAAGAATAATTGTTTGTAACATCAATTAAGAGACAGTTTTTTTTTGTAAAGAATCATATTTCCCTTTTTTTTTGCTTATTAAACTAAGTCCTCCCCAAACACTCTACAAAAGATGAACTAGAAATTATGCCCCGAGGGAGGAATATTTAGCTATATTTTTTATATGTTAGATGTTCACAATTTATTTTATATGAATAGTTCTTTCTACATTAATTTGACAATATCAAATCCATTTAACAATCAATTTTAAAAATATTTATTTATTTAGAATTTATCTATGAAATATGTATACATGGTCTTTGTCAGATACATCAAATTATGCATGTTTTTTTTAACTAAGCAGTTTAGACATGCAGTTTTTGTTCCACTCAAATCTAGTCCAAGAATTGTATTTGACGTTTATCCATTTGACCTACATACCACAAAATTCAACCCTTTCTAGATGATTTCTTTTTTGTGAAATTTTGAATTGATTTTGTATTTAGGATTATGATGCTAACATGAATTAGTCTTTGTTTTGAGCAACAAGATTTGAATTTGTGAAGCTTAATTGGATGAAATGGTTCTCTATAATAGGTATTATGATTTTTCTTTCTCTCAAGCTAATAAGAAACTAACAAAATGTTTATCTAAAATGAATTCAAGAGCAAAAGCTAGTGTGCTAACTCATAGATAAAAAAAACAAAACATGTAAACTCATCATCACATTAGTAACCTGCAAACTAAGATATCATTTAGAAGATAACCATGTATACCTCAAGAATCAAACACCAAATTAATCATATATCTAATATGTCAAACACGTCCACAAATGAGTAACCATAGTCAAGAAACCAAACAAGCATCCAAGTGATAAGAACAATTCCCTAATACTGAACCACAACACCACCAAACAACCACATACATGATCATGTCATGCCAATTCTCAAATGTACCTACATATCCATGACAACATAATCATCACCATCATTGTACCTATAACCAACTCTCACTAGAACAAGACTCCAAGTCTCCACGTATGTCAACCCATGTCCTCAAACTAAAAGATGATTTGTGTACTTGTCACCATCAAAGTTGAATGCTTAAAAAAACTTATAAACCTATATCAAGAATCACTTAATATGGTAATTAGTTTTACTATCATGCATATCTCATATAAACATGCACTCCCTCAAGTTTGGGCCTCTTGAATTGTCCAAATGTTCAAAGAATCACACCTCTAATATAATTAGGCATTTACAAGTGATCAACCAAATACAAACCTCTCTCTACACCACAAACTAAAATTCTACCTAATCCACTATGTAGTACACTATATAAATTATCTCTAACATCTATTCGAAATAAAAAAAATGATTCTATATGTAAAATTTATGACTAAATTCATGCACCAACAAAAAAATGACTTCATGGCCCCAAAAAGAGATAAATATGACAACATAATGGAACCAAACCTATACCACTATGTGGTTATTGAAGAGATATTTCTATGGACCATTGGAAGTTGAAAATATGAGACCATCATGGGTGAAAGATGATCATTTGAAAATAAATTTCTCCTTCAAGCTTAGAAGGGGGTGTAAGGGTTGTACGACCATCTATATAGTGTTGATGCCAATGTGACATAATGTTGATATTAGTGAAATTGGTGGGTTCCTAGGTGGCCGCAACATATAGGTTGAGCTCCTCAAGTAGTGGACTTCACTAAAGATTTAAATCAATTTAAAATTTCTTGCCCACTTGAGGTTGGCTAGTTGGACTAGGGGCTAAGCCTCACTAGTCCCATCCAATGTTGGTTGTGGTCCACAACCCTATATCAACATTGTTGGTACCGGTCGATAGAAGTTGCATACTAGGGATATGGTGGTTTTTGGACCCCCATCCCCGATAATTCTTTTTTCTTACAATAAAACTTTATTTATATGGGTTTTTAATTTTTTTTCCTTTATAGATTGTGATAGTTGTACAACTGTATGAAAAGGGGTAGGAGGGTATTTTTTTATTTTATTTTCTTACAATGATCAAAATAGGGAAAATTTTATATGAATCTTCATTTTTCAACCATCCTAGATCTAATGGTGAGATCCATTTTGTCTCAAGAGGTCATTTATGAAACTTCCTCTAAAAATCCCTCATAAGAAGAACATTGAGGAAACTATATTTGCTAATAATTATTCAAACCCTAGGTTTGCAATAAACCCAACAAATTTGCAGACACCAAAACCCTAGATCTACAAAGTAACAACTCGCAAATGTGTTTCATACTTTAAAATACCTAATGATATTTTTTGCATTGCCATGGATTCAAGGGTTATACCAAATCTAGGAGCTCACACCTCCCACAACCATAAAGATAGCTCTGATACCACTTGTTAAGAAATAAATGCATAATACCTTAGTCCATTTTCTACATAAGCCCATGAGAGAAAACATGCATGCAAGCTTACATAATAACCATATGCAAATATAAAATAGAAAAACCACAAGAAAACACAAGATATACCTGAGAAAACCCTTAAGAGGGAAAAACCTAGCCTCCAAAAGCATCCATACCCCATGTATTATTCAATAATAAAATATTATGTGCACATGTAGAGTTTCCATGAATATTTTAGAAACATCAAGCTCCTCTTTAATGCACTCTCTATGTGTCCAAGCATGATTCGATACATAAGATGCCATGCTTTACATACGTGCTCCTCAAAAGAAGACTCAATACAATGACAACTCGCTTACTCAACCAGCCTCAACCACTAAACATGTGCTTGCTTTTATACACTCAAGCTCAAACAAATACTTGACTAAGTGGCAAGATAAAACCACATGCCTCAAAACCAGGTGTACACAAAACCATGGACCCTTCATTTACTTTCTTTATACAAATATTAATTTTTTCAATTAATTATTCTATGTCTCCCACACATAAAATAACTAACCCAATGTTACACACAACTTTACAAGTGGTCCCAATTAAATATCTAATGTGGCTAAACACATCTACTAGATGTGCCACAACTAAAATATTTATTCATTTTTACATGATAAAATAATCCATTTCATGTAATATTTACGACACATATTCCCAATAAGATAGAGGGCCTAGTAGCTGCCCACGATAACTTCATGCATCCTAAGCCCCTAAATGGTACATTGAACTTTTACAATTTCTTTTGGGTTTCTTTGTATGTGACTTGAGAGCTTAAAGCTAATGTTTTAGCTTCTAGGTAGTTATGATGACCATGGAACGAGTCTTTATGTGAATAAAGGTCCAAAAGTGGCCATTTGGAGGTGTTGCCCAATACCTACGCATGGATGCCCCAATCACCATACCCTACAATTATCCAAAAAGTTGTGCAACTCCTCTAATACATATTTTTCTAATAAATGTGTCAACCAATACCTATACATAGATACCCAATAATCTTAGGACCACCAAAAAAAATTTCGGCCATTGCAGCTACTAGATCCTTTCCTCTAGTTATTTAAGGAGAACATAAAGATTATATCCATTTTTTGGGTGGCTTTTGGCATTGACTTATCAGAATCTGGAACAACGCTTCATTCCTTGCTCGGCATCATGTAATAATACTGTATAATCGTACATGCGTCGAAATTGACTGGCCAAAGTCAAACTTGTTTAACATATCAACGGAAAATGTCAACAGTGCTCGGCCCAATTTAAATGTCGCACTTTTGAAGTCAAAATGGTAAGTACGCGGCATACCCAATCAAAACAGATAAGAAGACGACGATTGCTTGGGATATTTATGGTGCCCACGTGGTTAATTAATATTGTGACAGTCCATAGCCCATACTATGTTTTGTACAAGTTGCCTTTCCTATTAGCCATTCTTTATAAAGACCATTGAAGTAAGTAACACCCGTCAACTGCAACCACTAAATGAAGAAACATATCAATGAAAATTTTAGGTGATACGAGTTATAGCTTACGCGAGTGTAGGTGACCCGCGTTGGGATCACTTTAAAGAAAGAGATGCGAAAGCGCGTTAAATATAGTATGGAGGAGCAGGAGAGGACTATAAATTCAACCATGGCTACTGTCATTTCACGCCCTTCTCAATCAATTCCATTTCGAGAAGTGAGAAGACAATGGCAATGTGTGTTGGTTCGCTTGTTGGATTGCTCGTCATATTATCAGGTTGCTTTTGTGATGTAAAAGCAGCGCCTGCCTACTTCGTGTTTGGAGATTCACTGGTGGACAGTGGCAACAACAATTATGTCGCCACCACCGCCAGAGCCAACAGTTATCCCTACGGAATAGATTATCCTACTGGAAGACCCACTGGCCGATTCTCAAACGGACTCAATATAGCGGATTTTATAAGTAAGTATTATCAAGTTTAATAATCTATACTGCAGTTTATATTTTTACAAACATTTCACTCAGTAGAACTGAATCAAACTACATTATCTATGATAATTTACTTCCCCCTCTTATTTATAGATCATATAGTTTGATTAAAAAATGTCACAAAATTTTTCACCAAAGTAAATTGTAGAAGTATAATGTCCATAATGAGGGTGATGTTGAATGTAGAACTACCGTGTGAATTGCAGGCATGAAGCTGGGGGCGGGATCTGTGCTACCGTATTTGAGTCCTCAACTCAACGGGGACGCTTTGCTCAGGGGTGCTAATTTCGCTTCTGCGGGCGTTGGGATTCTAAACGACACTGGAGTGCAATTCGTATGAATAATTCTTATTATATTCTAGAGACCCATATTTATTTTACTTGTACCGGGGAGAATGAATCAGGATTACTTCTGTTTGCAGGCTAATATTATCAGGATGCCACGACAGTTCCAGTATTTTGTTCAATATAAAAACAGGGTGGCGCAGATCCTTGGAGTTGCTGAAACTGAGAGACTTGTTGCAGAGGGTCTTATGTCGATTACGCTAGGAGGAAATGATTACGTCAATAACTACTACCTCACTCCTGTCTCACTGAGATCCATTCAGTATAGATTACCGGCTTACACTCGGTTAATAGTTTCGGAATATGAGAAAATTCTCAGGGTAAATTTCTAGGCTTTTGGTTGGCCTGATGGCGAAATTACCAGATTACCCGCCCATTATTTAAGTGTTCGAAGTTAAATCGAAATTACAACACATCCATTGTTTATGTTCTTCAGTTATACTCCCTGTATCTGTATTTGCAGTTTTGCAATTGATTTGTTGCGCATCTTTGAAAGCATTGATGGAATGTCTATTGTTGGGTTTTTAATGCAGCAAATGTACAACTTGGGAGGCAGAAGAGTGCTGGTAACTTCAACAGGGCCATTGGGGTGTGCTCCTGGAGTGAAGGCCACCAGGTCTCGCAATGGCGAATGCGCTGCAGAACTTCAGCGGGCTGCTTCACTTTTTAACTCACAGCTGAGATCTGTTGTAAATCGACTCAACAATGAGGCTTCTGCTCAGGTTTTCACTTTCGCCGACAAATACTCAATGAACATGGGCTTGTTCAATAATCCTGCAGCATACGGTAATGCCAACATTATTGCTCTTTTGCTTACAGCGGGCTTCATATTGCAGCTGTTTTGTTTATTTGTTTAGCAGGCGTTCCTCACCTGTAGTTTTATAATTTATGGATGATGGGCAACATCTATGCCATGGTGCATCGTAAATGTTGGATAGACGGTGCTCATTTATGTTATAGTGCATACTGAATAGATGGTACCAATTTTATAATACTAAATTCTAATTTAAAAATTCTAAATTAATTTATGTAAACCTTGAATCGTTCCATAAACAACTGCATGAAACCATACTGTTAATATATTTAGAGCATTGCCTTGTATTCTAAACTTCACGGTGTTGCAAATTTTAGGATTTGTGGATACGACGAATGCATGTTGCGGGCAAGGAAGATACAATGGAATAGGCCTCTGCACAGGAGCTTCAAGGCTGTGTAGAAACAGAGATGCATATTTGTTCTGGGACAATTACCATCCCTCTGAGAAGGCCAACAGAATCATCGTTGACGAGTTTTTCGAGGGCTCATCTTCTGTTATGAGCCCTCTTAACCTCAGACAGATGATGAAACTTGACGACTGACTCTTTGCCCCGTTTTCAAGACCGGGCAGATTAATAATGCATGGAGCGCTTCTCATTCATTTCCGACTCTAGCGAATTGTGCTCAAAGGCTTTTGTCTCCATTATTTATAAGTTACTTTTATAAATGGAAGTTTTGTAACTAGTGATGAATGGATAATGTTCAACTGTGGGGCCTTATAGATTGTTCTGGTCTCATAAATGCCAATAAAAGTTTCATTTAAAAAAAAAACATATTCATTATTCTATATCATAAAAAATATATATATTTATTTTTATCCATTTACTGTATGTTAAATTATTCATCTAAAGTTAATATCAACCAGTTTGACATATATTTCAACAGTTCCTTTAAATGCTTGAAATATTTGAAGAGATGGGCTGGTCTTTGATTTCCAATAGAAAAGCTCACAAATCAGAGAAAACTAAGCTTGGATATTACTACAAATAAAAAAAATTGTTTCACATATGTTTCAACAATTCCATTAAATGCTTGAAAGGATGGAGTAGTCTTTGATTAAGCTCACAAATGAGAGAAAAATATGTCATATAAGTTTCAGTTTGGAAGTAAGAAATGTAAAGATTTGCTAGTAGTATAATGCATTTTCTAAATTTTCATTTTAAAGGAAAAGTAATGAAATTGCTGGATTAATCAATCTTGTAAAACTTACTAACACAATCACACCTTAGTGTGCAATGGGTACATCAAAGAAATGTGCAAGCTCAATTAGGAAAAGAATTGGTTTTTTTTTCATACCTTTATGCAGTACATGAGGTCAATTGGTAGGCCATTTAGCAAACCATATTTCTTATACAACAAAGGTATCATTTGAAAAGCGATAGCTTCAAATCAACTATGCAATCATGTACAAGGATCCAAAAATGACTAGAACAAAACCTATAAATCAAAAAAATAATCAGGCTCAACTACCAAGAGGTTCAATATATATATTTAGAGAGAGAGAGAGAGAGAGAGAGATGACAATAGAGGGTGAGTTAGAGATAGTTCAAGCTATAGAGAGGGAGAGGGAGAAAGAAAGAGAGATATTGAGATAGAGGTAGAGAAAGATATGGATAGAAAGAGATAGAGAGAGGAGATAAACAAAGAGAAATAGAGAGATAGAGATATAGAGTAGGAGAGATGGAGTGAATAAGAAAGAGAGAGAGGAGAGAGGGGAAAGAGAGAGCAATATAGATAGAGGGAGATATAGAGAGATAGAGAGAAATAAGGAGATAGAGCTAGAGAGAGAGGGAGAGAGATAGGGAGGGAGAAACATGGAGTGTGTGTGTATACATGAGTGAAAGAGAGATGGAGAGAGATATAGAGATGAATATATATATATATATATATAGAGAGAGAGAGAGAGAGGAGATAAAATTGGAGAGATTTAGAAAGAGGGAGTGACAGGGAGAGGGAGATTGATATAGAAAGGAGAGATAAAGAGATAGATATAACTTGGGAAAGATAGAGAGGGTGAGAGAGATATATAAATATATATAAAAGAATATATGGAAGGAGAGAAGAAGAGGGAGAAGGATAAGTAAAGGTAGAAAGAGGGGGACAATGAGAGAGGATAGAAAGATAAAGATATAGGGAGTGATATATAGACAGAGGTAGAGAGAGACATGGAGAGAGAGATGGGAAGATAGAGATAGAGGAGAAATGTGAGATAAACGAGGTGATAGAGACAAGTAATAGAGAGAAGAATAGAGAGAGAGAAATAAGGAAGACGATAAAGAGATAAAGATAGAGATAGGGAGGGAGGAACAAGGAGTGTCATGGAGGGAATCCTGCTAGGACCTAAAATTTCCTACCATTTTTTGTAAAATTTTAGGTTTCCATGATGAAAAACTTGATTTCAAAACTCAAAAATACAGTTGTAAATATTAAGGGAAATTTACATAAAAATTGGGTCTCCTAAGGAACTCTAAAAAATTAAAAATTATCTCAAATAATACAAATCATTTAAATATAAAAAATATAAATTACTTAACTACATGAGTTAAGTGGGGACACATGTTTCTATTATAATTCCTTAAAAAAATTAAGTCTATTATTTTTTTAAAAGTGGTAACATATATTTTTATTGACAAACTCAAGTTCACTTTTCATTTTAGATTTTTTTTTTCTTGATTTTAAATTTTTTATTTAAAATTTTTTAAACTCAAGCTCATTTTTTTAAAGAAGTGGTAACATATATTTCTATTATAATTTATTAAAAAACTCAAGTTCACTTTTTTTCTTGATTATTTATTTTTATTTAAAAAATGGTAAAGTAAAAGTAACTTTAGATATTTTATTTTATACTTAATATTTTATTTTATATAAAATGTATATACTAGTATATTTATATTTAAAAATATATATCTAAAGTAATGAAGGGATATCTCTTTTCCATAATTTATTTGATTTTTCTCACTTTTTTTTTCCTTCCATCATTTTTATTTTTTAAATTTTTTTTTTTATTTGATATTTTGGTGATTTTCTCCAAATTTTTCTCCTCCAATTGTTTCCAATTTTTCCAATTTTGTTTTTTTTTTATTTTGTTAGTGATTTTCTGCTTTGCTCTTTGCTTTTTAAATCTTTTTATTTTTATCTTTTTTTTTTTTTTTTAATTTTTTTTGATTTTTAATTTTTTTCTTGTAACTTACATAGAAAAATGAATTTTATTACAAATTAATTTATTCTAAATTTTAAAATATTTTTAAAAGTTTTGTTAAAATATTTTTGAAATATTTTTTGAAATATTTTTTTGTTTTAAGAATGAAAATATTTTTTAAAAAACATAATAATTTCTATAATAGAACTTAAGAATATAAATCTGAAAAACAAAAAGAATATTTTATATTTAGAAAGATGAATGAGATAGAATAGGATATGTAGAGTTAAATTAACCATCATGAGTTAATTCATAGGATTTTAGAAAGTTTTATTTTATAAAATAAATAATTTTGTTTTTATTTTGGATGATGTCACCATAATGGTTGATGTTATCTTTTAATTGATTTAAACTGATGATGTCATCCTTAGGAGGCCCATTTTTTAATGAAAAATTCCCCTAATGATTTGCCTCAAGAGCCTACTTTGAAAAATCATAACTGAAGGCCCATTCAATTTCATGCCAAATAACTTTGCAAACATGTTTATCTACCATATGTGAGTGTGTACACCTAATATCAACTTTCTGTGATTAGTTTTGATAGGGTTTCAAAATGCCAAGTTGGAGGGTTCTGAAATGATTTGCTAGCTACACAGTGTTAGACTTGTTAGAAAGGTGAATTTTGGAGGAGGGTGATCCCACATTAGTGGTTTACAATTTTTGGCCAAACTGGACACTAATTTTTTTTTAACTAAATCTTCATATTCGGGTACCTATAGTGGCTAAACCGTGAGGAATTTGAAGATGATGCAAACTAGAGTCTCATCACATTTTGTCTATAGATTCTAAAAATATTTTTTCAAAATTTTTGGAATCAGATTGCACTTCTTTTTCCATCTCCCACAAAATTGGTTTTTTCAAAAGAACATTTTTAAAAAGTGACACACACCGTATAATGCATAACTTTTTTTCCATGAAGGATAAAATTCTAATTCTTTCTAATTTAGATTTGTAACTCTGATATCTAGTGCTTCACTTGGTTAGATAAGTTTTTATTGAATATTTTTTCTTTAATCAAGTTTCAAAGTCAAACCAATTACAATTTAGACATAGTGTGACCACATAACACGTAACTTTTTTTGTATATATCAAAATTCAAATTTTCTTTGTTGGATCAAGGACTTCAATATCTAGTGCAATCATATTTTTCAATTTTTTTTTATAATCTACTTTTTTCCACATGTGCAGAACAAAGACCTTCATTTTCAATGAAAAACCTATGTTTAATAAAACTAAGAAAATAAATACATAATAAAACCAAAACATATTAAAATTATATTGATTGGATAGCTCGTTCCAAGGACTACCTGATTCCAGTTGGGTTTGTGAAGACTCCTCCATTTTCATCCTCAACCCAAGCTTTGAAGTGCAAAAATTTAGGTTTTCAAAATGCTTGAGGGGGAGAATGAGGGTAAAGG
Organism: Sequoia sempervirens; assembly: GCA_007258455.2. Classification (NCBI taxonomy): domain Eukaryota; kingdom Viridiplantae; phylum Streptophyta; class Pinopsida; order Cupressales; family Cupressaceae; genus Sequoia; species Sequoia sempervirens. Next base: position 93,741 of record VDFB02184134.1, read on the forward strand.
GGGGTTCGGTCAAACCCAGGTTCGGCTGAACCCCCTTCCCAAAAGGGGTTTTCAATTTTTTTTGTCTGTGCATGCATTAATTTGGTTTGCTCGAACCTTGGTTTGACCGAACACTTTTTTGGTTCATTTGAACTAAGAAGTTCGTTCAAACCCCCAAAATAATTTTTTTTGCCACAAGCTTGTTTTTGTGAATTTTCCTTCATCAAATTGTAAACCACTATTGTGGCTTCACCTAGGACAATATCTATTAGTTGGATGACTTTCTTGACAAACTGATTGGCATTTCAAATTCATCCCATATTAATGTGCTCCAGTGTCCATTCTCAAAGTCTCAACATCTCGTTTGGTACTTTTTCAAGATCATAAGCAAATGTGTTTTACATAGTTTTGCCATCTACATTTCTAAAAAATTGTCACAAAGGTCAACTTTGACAACTAATATTTTGCAAAGGAAGAGGATTGATGAAAAAACCTTTTGCAAACATATTCATTTGACCTAAATGAACTAATATCTAGGGTGGCAGTTTCCCAAAATTAGATTTGACATATTTTCAAGGTGGCAAGTTGGTGGGCTCCAGATGAATTTTGACGAGTACAGTTTCAAAAAAGGCTGAGTGGGAAAATTTGAGCATTAATAGTTTATAATCCTGTTTACTTCATGCCAAACTGTTTGAAAAAAATGAGCAACACTCCCCTATCATAAATCAACATTTTGGTGCATTTTTGTGGTTCTAGGAGAAATTTTGATAAGTTTTTCGAGATGATTCTGGAGGCTACTTGACTCATTTTGATCATAATGCAAAATGTCAAGAAGCAAATTTTAATGACTACTCACTCAAGTCTAGGATGCATCTCAGATGTATGATGGAATAATTGGAAGAGACAAAGGTGTCTAAATTTCTATCAACCTCTCATACTGTACTACATCATCTACACATATTGCACCTATTACACTCGGTGACCATCTAGCTAGATTAGTATATTCTAATGAGGTGAATAGTCCACTCATAGTAAGGGGAAAAAGGATACTCACAGTTTACATTTGTAAATAATTTTGAGCATCATTCTTTGGTTTGAAAAAATGAAATTCCTTCCTTTGTATCTACGGTTGATGGTGAGAACTCACCTCAAACTTTGTAATGCCCTAAAAGGACACCAATCACAATAATTGGCACAAGAAATGTTTTTGTCACTGATTTTATCATCCGGGTTCACTTTATCAACAAGTGGCTCATCTAAAGCTTTGGTATTACCAAATAATCCACTATTACTACTAGGTCCAGAAGATTTGGGAATTCCAGGGACATGTATCCATGGCAATCAAAATGCTCCCATTGAAAATGAATGATGACCTACATAAAATTTTCTCCAAATTAAATTTAGAGCTCTTTCTCTAAGAAGTGTTATAGAAGAAAAGGAAAGTTAAATTTAAAAGGGCATATACATACGAAGGATACAAGATTAAAAGGCACTAAAAAGTCATTTCTCCAAATTATAGAGAATGTTGTTACCTAGAGTAACTTAAGGGGCATGATTATCAAGCTAATATTAATTCAATAGGATGCATGATCACACATCTTGTCTGAGTTCTTAAAACAGAAAAGACCCTTCAAATGCATCAAGACCTTAGATTTCTCATATAAAGAGACATAGTTTAGTGTATGACTCATAATATCGAAACAATGAATTCAATACCTTACTTCCCAACCAGTCATTTCTATTCTATCAATTGCAACTACACACAATTGAGATGGAGAATATTTTCTTCCTACAAGATAAGAAATAGATTCTTGAGGGAAACAAGTATCACCTACTTTCTCTACTATACTCATTGATTGAATTCAAAAGATACCTAAAAGGAAGAGTAACATGATAACAAGCTAGAGATACCTAGATCTTAGGTATGTTCATCGATGATTCAATTGAGAAATTACTCTTTACCTGTGCTTGCAATGACCATGGGTAAATAAAATGGAAGCATAGTTTTGGCTCAACAGGAAACAATATTCCCACCTCAATATTTTCAAAGTGTGTAGATGGCACAAGGTTGACATGTTATGGCCCATAAGTGGTACTAATTCTCCACTTGAAATGTGCTCTGAATTGCTAACAAAATTTGTGAAGGAAAAAGTTTCCTATGGGATGGGTTTTGAACCAACTATTGCTAATATAAGCTATTGTCTTTGCCATAGCTCCTAGGGAAGCTAATTCAAGTATTCAAAAAAATGATGCTTTTCCTTCAAGAAATTTTCATGGTTCTATTCTATTTCCATCTGGAAGTTGCATTCACATAGGAAATCAAGTAGCCAAAAGGGAAAGAAGATTTCCATGATGGGACGATATGTGATACTATGGTGGACATTTGAAAGAATAATTACAACAAATGAGCTAGATTATCTTCTTTGTGATTGACATGGGTGGTAGAAACACTCGTTGATCACATCAAATATGATCATGGATATAATGGCACACAAAAATGCACCACTCGCCTACTACTCAAATGTTGGAAAGTTCATAATATGGAATGAATGTTCACCAATACAATAACCTAGGCATGATACTAATAGGACACACATAGTAGAGAAGGAAATGAGAATGTACAAAATTCTCCTTTCTGAATGTTACTCCTTTGTCCCTTGATCTTGAAATGATTGATAATGTTATGGTATTTTTAATTTTTGAAAACACTATGGTGCCCACAAAGAAAGAGCATATGATCTCGATGTCTCTCAAATTTTTCTAAAAACTGACAGTAAACCCTAAAACCAGTAAACAAGGTAGATATCGAAGTGAATTTTTCTTATCAAAGTGATGCCATCCAAAGTCTCTTCAAAACCATGACATATAGCAAGGGAACATACTCCATCGAAGAGAGAAATAAATTTTAGTGTGATCTAATGATGAGTCCCTTCGATGCTCTGATGCTTCAAACATATGATTGAATTTATCCGATAAGAATATAAATGCTGGTGGAAGCATAAAAAGTGAATGGGAATGGGTAAAATTAATACATGAGATACAAAATAAAAGTTTATTTCATGGTATTATTTTATGTAATATAGTTGTAAAATATTTTCACTAAAAAGTGAAATATTTTTACCAAGGAAGTCAAGAAAACAAAAAATATATAGTTTGAAGAATTTATCGAAGAGAGAAATTGATTTTGGCATCTGAGTTAATTTGAGGTCTCCCCGATAAAACAATGTGCATATAAAAGAACGTAAAAATTATAATTTTTTTTATTAAGATCAGAGTGACTATTTTCTAGTCCCTTTGATGTAGCGAAATAGAAAAGGGAAAACAATAAAATCACGATGGAAGTATTATCCCATTAAAGTATGGTAAATATATTTTTCAGGAAAGATTTATTTAATTTACAAGCATTGAAGAAATATAAATTGCATACGACCAATAAGAATGTTAAAATAAATACGAAATGCATCAAAATACCAACTAAAGATTTATTTTAATAATCACAGCATAGTAGTATCTTGTGGTAATAATATAAAAGTCCAGTTGTAAAATATTTTCACCAAGGGAGCAAATGATTATTTGAACTAAAAAATATTTTAAATTATGTGAAAGAGCATACAATTGAAAGTGAAAAAATTTCACCAAGGTTAAAAAAATATAGAAGCCATTCAGTGGGTAATTATTTTACCTGAAGGGTATTCTATTAAATTAGGTGAAAATTGCTAGCAAGAGAGGGATGATGATTATCATTAAAATCAATCTTCACAAGACAAAAAGGACAAAGAAGTATTATTTTTTCTGAAGATAATTAATTAAATGAAGATTCACACCAGACAGACGTGTAAAGGGTCATAATCCTAAAAATGCAATGTATATATGTAAGATGAAGTCATCATCATCAAAAAATAATCAGTAGAAATTAGGAATTAGATAATAGATAGGACATACAAGAAAATGAAGACTTCCGATCTACACATTGCATTATCTTTTGAAGTAATATAATGGAGGAGAAAATTCAAACTGGTGGCCCAATTTTTGGTGTTCAACTATTATGTCAATTTTAATTCAATCATGTTATTTGGCTGTCTCTAGAGTGGTCTCTCTCTATTATTCAAATTAAGTATATCAAAATATATTTAACTTGTCAAGACGCATTTTCTACACTTGTGTGATTTCCTTGATTGGTTTCTCTGAGAAGAGAATTAAATACTTTTTGAGAGATCATTTTTAATAGGTTCCTACCTAGGATTAAAGTCCTTTTAAACTAATTTCCTTAGTTGGTTTTCTTCACATTAGAATTAAAATCCTTTCAAAACTTCATAGTAACTTAGGGGGATATCACTAGGATTGATAAGAAGAGCCCAAATAACTAACAAATTTGCACATTTATACAAGGTATAAAAATCCAAAAGTGATGAATTGTTAGATTTAAGCTAAGAAATAGGATCCACATATCTTACACATCTCAACTCCATTTAGCCAATACCTAAGGAACTAGTCACATTCATTTCAAGCAATACACTATATAAACTTTGTTCTTACATTAAACTCTCAAAACCTTTACAGTAGGACTAATTGTTAGCCTCACATATATTTCACTTATACATGCCACTATGAATAGATTTCCCAAGTTAGAGATTATGGACAATGATTTGGGTTGCCCACACTTGCTTTGCTCCTTCTAGGGTTTTTCACCTAAAAAGAGAAAGGGGAAGGAATGGGGTCCAAAATGCTATTGTCTACTCTCAAAATTAATATGAATGAGATGTATTATTCCTAATTAAGATTTACCAATGCAATGATCTAATGATGCAAAACCTAAGAAATGTAACTTGTTTGAAAACACAAGGTGATATGCAGAAATGCCTAAAAATGCAAGTAAATGATGAAATAACAAAACAAAATTGAAGAGGTGCACCTGGAATATGGAATTTGATGTTGGGATATTTTGGAATCCTAAAAAATTAACTTAAAATGTTGAATGGGACACTTACACCAGGCTGGGCGACTTAGTCCCAGTTTTGGGAAAACTTGTTGGAACAAGAATTTGCCAAATGGGTATCCAAAAATGTAAAAGTCACTTTTCAGGCCTGAAAGTGGGACTAATCCACTAGTAGTGGTGACTTAGTCCTCTTGCAGATCTCAAAAATTTTAGGAAAAAATCTTGTATCCTTAGGTCTGCACTTGATTCTGCACAAAACGCGGTAAAAAGTCTCCAACCTTTAATTAGGATTGTGATGACTTGTTGACTTTGAAGAATTCTTGACCACTTTTAAACACCTATTTTCTTGACAAATATTTATACAAAGTTTGCAAACACAAATGCAAAAGGGGAAAAATGATTAAGGGTTAGAGTTTAGGGTTTTACCTTGGTCAAACCCCACTTTGGTAATCAAACCCTATAAAATGAAATGAAATGGAAGGAGAATGATAAAAAAACAATATGCAATGTCATAAACTTACCAAGCCCTTGATGTGTACAAATCTAAATATATGCAATGAAGTGCTCCAATGGATGGCTTGACTATGCTCGATTGCTCGAATGCTTGAATGCTTAGGAGATTGAATGAATAAATGGGGAGCTATAAAACGAGGAGAAAAACCCTTATTCATACATGATTTTACTAAAATTTCCTAAAAATCACATCACAGGTTGACCTCAAGGGTTAGAGGACAAAATCTCGCTAGAAATTTAAAATTATTTTGAGTTTTGTGCCAAAAAGGACCACTTAAGCAAATTAAGTGGGTGTTAGGAATTAAAGGTATTAAATGTTGTCTAACAGGAATGTCCTAAAAAAAACACTTAAAAATGGCCGGAAAGTGTATTAAGGGGCCATTTAAACATAAGAAAGGGTCAAATTAGTGAAGAAAAGCCTAGAAAAGCATGAAAGTGAGTTACAACACTTTGAAATAAGACTTGGTAAGTAATAAAAAGGAGTTATTTAAGTGAATTATGATGGAAGGGTCCTAGAAAAGTGTGAAAGTGGGTTACAATGCTTCACAACACCTTTACAAGAGATCCTAAAAGTCTTAATGATTCACAAGGGTCCAAGACCTAATGTGAATGTGTTGGCCACATTACAACATTAAATCTAGGAAAAATCAAGCCAAAGTCCACTAGAAAGACTCAAGTGAGCATAAAATGTCAACTATACATTTTTTGGTGACACATTAAGCCCCCACTTTAATGAGAGGATGAACCTACTTCAAACTAGATCACTAAAGTATCTCAACATACACATCGAGAGTGATCCTAATCCACACATGCTGGTAAGGTGAAATAACAACAATCAAGAGGGATGATCAAGCCCCTAGGATCAAGATCTCATGACAAACCAAACATAAGTGAAAAGGACTACATATGATAATGATTAAAAGGAATGAAAGCTTCGATCAGTTTTACAACCCCTTGTGGATCATATCTAGGCTATTTATTTGAAAAAGAAAATGTGTACTCACTCTCCAGGGCGATGAAACTCATGGTTGTCCACCGGGTGAGAAGGCACAAGTATACTCACTCTAGGGCCACGAAACTTTTGGTTGTTCACGGGGTGAGAAATCCCAAGTATACTCACTTTGGATCCACAAAGCTTTTGGTTGTCTATGGGGTGAGAAGGCCTAAAAGGTGAGAAACATACACTCAGTTGGTATGCACTCACACAAGCAGGTGGCTATGGGAAAAATTCATACTGGAAAATGGGCTTTCTCGCTCAACCATATCAAAGTTATACCTCATGATAACTTTAATAAGGTGCCACAAGGACAATGTCGGTTCGTGCTCCATGAGACAAACAAATCTATGTATGCTTAGAACACATGAACAAATGCAACTTGGTAGCACAAACATGTGTTATGCAAGGTGGCCATTTAAATGAAAAATGCAAAAAATGTAAAAGAAAGTTCAAATGAGTCTTGTTTAGTTCATGCAAGGTCTATAACTTAGGGAACATTGTGTGTAATGTCTCCAGGAGAGGACCAATCAAAGATTAGAATATTCACAACTTAGGGGATGTAGTGCATCGCATCAAGCCACTAAGAGGAATGTAATATGCTAAGAGAGATCATGCTTATGAAGGACATCACACCCAATGTCATCCACAAAGTGACAAATACATCGCATGAAGTGACAAGGTTGTACTAAGAAGCAAGAAAAAAAGGAAAATGTAAAATGATAATGCCAATGTACGCCCCTACTTTAAAGGAATTGCTACACACTGTTCTGTGAGCAATTACTTTAAAGTAAAAAAGTGAAAATGCAAAAAGAACAAGACACGAGAGCCAACTTGGAAAGCCCCTATGCCAAGTCATAAGTTTCCAAGTAAGGCTGCATCATGTAAACAAAAAAAAGAAAACAAAAGAAAGGAGGGTTTCCCCCCAGAAAGGAACACACCAAACACAGAAGGGATCTATGGATTTGGGGTCAGTATGTTCTTTGCTGCAATGTTTTGATTAAATATCTCATAACTATCATCATTCCCCGAATACATAGAATTGGAAGAATGACACAAAGAGAGTGAAAACAAAAGAAAAATAAAAGTTCATTTTGGGTCAACATGGAAGAGACATTGCAGCCTCAACACTTTGCATCATCCCCAAAAGGAGAACACAAGCAAACAAAAAAACAAAAAGCAAAAAGATTTTGGGTCAACATGAAGGAGACATTGTGGTCTCAATTCCTTGCGTCATCCCCAAAAGGAAAAACACAAGAAAAGATAAAGTAGAAATGAAAAGGGACTGATTGGGTCAACATGGAAGAGACATAGGGTGTCTCAATGCTTTGTGTCATCCCCAAAAGGAAAAACACAAAAAGAAAGTGAAAAAGAAAAGGATCTTTTGGGTCAACATGGAAGAGACATAGGGCATCTCAACGCTCTGCATCATCCCCAAAGGAAAAAACAAAACAAAAGGCGAAAAAAAAGGAAAATGTTTGACATATAGAAGAATAGAGGTACAACTAGAGGAAGTGCACAAGAGAGAGAGAACATCAAATGCACATGACAGGGGAACATGATACACACATAGATAATAAAAAGGGGTTAGTAATGCAAATGCAAGTCAACCAGTAACTAAGTTATTGGATTTATAATCTCAATTAATATAGTGGAAGGAAAATAACACAATTAAGAGACAAGAACAAATGCATGACTAGGACAAGGCTAATGACCTCTTGCCCCCATTGAATGTAAGGCAAGAATGAGCCGAGGTGGGTGATGGGAAGGATCATGCAATAACGAGAATGGGAAAATTCTATAACTATTTCATGATGACGAGAGTTGGTTTAAGGAATTATGGGATGATAGAATAACAGTTGGTATCAGTGAAGTGATACTTGTTCAATATGTCCTTCAATGTTTGACGTTCATCAATTTGGTGGCCAAGAACATGATGATATTTGTAGTATGGTACGTTAGAATCTTTAGGATGGATTACCAACCTATTCATAGGTGGTCATAAAATAAGACCTCTATTTTACAACATTTGGAGTTTCCATTCACATTCAGGTGGTGGATGGAGAGGAAACTTGAGTTTTTTCAATTTGTAAGGTTGTTTATGTTTACTAGATTCACCATTTTCATGTATGGAAGGAGGAAGAGGACCCATGGGGATCCTAGAATTCTTGTCATTGGAATCATGTAAGGGTTGTTCACATGGAAGGAGAACATTCAAGTTAGGTGGGGAATCAAAGATCACTATGCCATCATCTTGAAGTTTCCTATATATTCAAAAGGAGGCTTGTTAGTATGAGGAGGATCTTGATATCCTAGTCTTGTTGTATTTTCATCAGTTGTTCTTTGTTCTAAAAGTTTTTGAATGTCATGTTCGGTTGTTGTATCACATCCTTGTTTGCTTAAGATAGTAAAGCCTTTTCCATATGTTGCTTCAAGGTTGATTGGTGTATTTGTAACTTTGTAACCATAAAATGGTTGGGGAGTTGGTTGTTTAGAGGAACTAGGTCCACCTGATGGAGGGAACTTAGATTATTTATTTGTTTTAGGATGTAGATGACCAAATGTATTAGGAGGTGCAACAATAGGAAGATCTTGTGACTTCATGGATGGGTAAAAGGCTACATTGTTTTCAAGGTTGTCAAGGCATTCATTTAAGAATTTATGCTTGCTATCATAATCTCCTCCAATGATGTCTACATCACAAGGAAAATCATGACAAGTTGAAGGAGCATGGGTAAGCTCAAGGTCATTAGGATCATAACCAAAGGCACAATTTGACATGTCTACAAGGGATTTCAATGAATTCCAAAACTTATTAAAGCAAAAAGCCATGATGACAAGGAATGAAAGTAAACTAATATGCTAAAAAGAGAGTGAAATAGTAAATCTGGAAAATATGATAGGATGCAATATGAGAAAACAAGAATGTAGAAAATACCCATAAATTACTAGAAATTTTAATGCAAAATGAGCTAGAGGACTAAGTTGCCCATTGTGGCGATTTAGTCCCACTAATTTTTTTTTTTGAGATTTTCAAAAAAATTGAATGCAATTTTATGTCTTTCGGATGCACAGATGCAATTATAGTATGCAAATGCATAATTTTTGTTGTTTTTCAATGCAAAAATGCAAGCTATTTAAGCTTTTCAGTAATGCAATTTTGAAAACCCTAGGATGCAATTTAAAAAATGCAATTTCTAATACAATGAAAATGCAAATGAAACCTAGGAGGCACTTGAAATTAGAAGTAAATTTTTTCAAAACGTTAGGTTCACCAAAATGTGGACAATAAGTTTGGGTTGCCCATACTTACTTTGCTCCTTCTAGGGTTTTTCACCTAAAAGGAGAAAGGGGAAGGAATGGGGTCCAAAATGCTATTGTCTACACTCAAAGTTAATGTGAATGAGATTTATTATGCCTAATTAAGATGTCCCAATGCACTAATCTAAAAATCAAATGATCTAATGATGCAAAACCTAAGAAATGGAACTAGTTTGAAAACACAATGTGATATGCAAAAATGCCTAAAAATGCAAGTACATGATGAAATAACAAAAAAAATTGAAGAGGTGGACCTAGAATATGGAATATAATGTTGGGAGATTCTGGAATCCTTAAAATTTCACTAAAAATGTTGACTGGGACACTTATGCCAAGCTGGGTGACTTAGTCCCAATTTTAGGAAAACTTGTCGTAACAAGAATCTACCAAATGGGTATCCACAAATTTAAAAATCACTTTTCAGGCCTAGAAGAGGGAATAATCTGCTAGTAGTGGTGACTTAGTCCTTCTACAGATCTTGGGAATTTCAGGACAAAATCTTGTAGCCTCAAGTCCACAATTGGTTCTACAAAAAATGGGGTTAAAAGTCTCTCCAAGCTTGAATTAGGGTTGTGATGACTTGATTGACTTTGAAGACTTCTTGACCACTTTTCTACACCTATTTACTTGAAAAATTTGCATACAATTTCTGCAAACACACATGCAAAAGGAGAAAAATGATTAAGGGTTAGAGTTTAGGGGTTTGCGTTGGTCAAACCCCACTTTGGTAATCAAACCCTATAAAATGAAATGAAATGGAAGGAGGATGATAAAAAAACAACATGCAATGTCATAAACTTACCAAGCCTTTGATGTGTAAATTTGAAGATATGCAATGAAGTGTTCCAATGGATGGCTTGACTATGCTTGATTGCTTGAATGCTTGAATGCTTAGGTTTTGAATGAATGAATGGGGAGCTGTAAAATGAGGAGAAAAACCCTTATTTATACATGATTTTACTAAAATTTCTTGAAAATAACACATCACAGGAAAACCTCAAGAGTTAGAGGACAAAATCTCGCTAGAAATTTAAAAATATTTTGAGTTTTGTGCCAAAAAGGACTATGTCGCCCCTCTTGGTGACTTAGTCCCACTTAAGAAAATTAAGTGGGTGTTGGGAATCAAGGGGCATTAAATGTTGTCCAACAGGAATAATAAAAAAGGTCATTTAAACATAAGAAAGGGTCACATTAGTGAAGACAATTCTAGAAAAGCATGAAAGTGAGTTACAACACTTTACAATAGCTTGAAATAAAATTTGGTAAGTAATAAAAAGGAGTTATTTAAGTGAATAATGATGAAAGGTCATAGAAAAGTGTGAAAGTGGGTTACAACACTTCACAACACCTTTACAAGACATCCTAGAAGTCTTAATGATTCACAAGGGTCCAAGACCTAATGTGAATGTGTTGGCCACATTACAACATTAAATCTAGGAAAAATCAAGCCAAAGTCCACTAGAAAGACTCAAGTGAGCATAAAAATGTCAACTATACATTTTTTGGCGACAAAAAGATTACACACATAAATTTTAAATCTGCTCCATCATTAAGGTTCACCCGCCTATGTTTACCAAAGCCTGAAGTGCAATTAGTCATCAACCACATAGTTTTTCTCTATTCATTAGCCAAAAATGTTACCAAAGAGCTTGGCACCCTCTCAAGGTTTATAGCCCGCATTTTTGAGACCTAATAGATTGGTGAGTCTATTGGGGAGTAACTCAGTTATATCCAGTTGAAGACAATCATAATAGAGTCAAGAATTGAAAAATGTAACTCTGCTAGTGGAGAAAAGCTAGAAAATAAAAGCATTCCTCTTTTGAAAAGAGGTGGAAACTCTGTTAAAAACTTGATGAAGAATGTAGAAGACATCTCAAACATTTTCAATCAAAAATAAAGGTCAAATGTTGAAGTATGTATTGTAATTCTTCTTTTCCCTATACACATTATGATGCAATTGAAAATCTTAGTAATAGGAGTAGAGCACATTATACACAGTACGGCATTTATGAACCACAAGCCTCAAATCACATAAATGCTTACCTTGTCCCTCCTGGTCAAAGACTAGTAAGCTACCAAGATCATGAATACAATCAATATGTCGAGCATTATCAATATCAAGCCCCTCATCAAAACAATCAGCAATGTAAACCATGTACACTAAGAAAATTGTATGTCTCATACCTTGATAAACCATTGAAATTCAATAATATCCAAGGCTACCAAATCGTTATCCCATTGAGCTTAGATATCATATCCCTAAATTTCATGGAGAGGTCTGACATCAATTAGCGCATAAGCATGTACAACTATTTTGGGAGTTCATTAAGGACTTTCAAATTTATCCAAAAGATGTCATTATGAGATGCTTTGCAAGATCATTGAGGGATTATGCAAGGGAATGGTATAAGATCTTACCCATGCAAAGTATATCTTCATGGAAAGATTTCAAAAAGTTGTCCCTGAGTCAGTTTAATTATACACAAGCCTTAGAGCCTCAACCTATTCCAACAAACAATGAAATGACATATGCAAATGTGCAATATACATTAGAAGGTGAGAGCAATATTAAAAGTATAAATACTCCTATTATCCTAGCCCACCTACCTCAATACCCTATACACCACAGTCAACCCCATATTCATTATCAGAAAATTGCACATGTTGTTGACCCTACTGTCCATATTCAGGAAAATATGAACTCCCTTGAAAATATATATCAGAATCAACAATTTGAGGAGGAAGATGATGAGTATTCACATAATCAAGAAAGGATCCAAGATTCTAGCATGGAATCAAAATATTGCATATCCCCCTTAGATGCATTTTTTGACCTATAAGGAGATATGAAGGAGAATCGAGATTTTCTCTATTCAAATGAATGGCAGATATCTATATGCAAATACCTCTTAATTTCCTGCCCAATGAATCTGTATTCATTGAGAAGTTCATGAGAATATATGAGCCCAATTCAATTTATTTGCCCGAGTCATTGAAGCTAGTTACTTTAGACCAGATGTGCAAATTGGTTGGTATCATCAATAAGAAAAGCTACAAGGGTGCAAATAATTGTGAATCTAATGGTGATATCATTGATGAATATATGGAGAAACTGATCAAACCATATAGTTGGTAGAGGACACATGTGCAAGTGAAGATTTCAATGATAATATTTAAGATTTGAATGAGGATGAAATTGTGGAAGACCAATCCTTCACTTTGGAGGAGGATTGCAATATGGAAGAAATTGTTGAAGGCATAACACTTGAAGAATGCATCAACAATGAAGCAAGTGACTTGGAGAAAGTCTACTTGATAGTGAACAAATAACACATCCAATTGTAGTTGAGTACCATGATGATACAATTGATGAAGAAGAAGTTTGTACACCTGAAAATGGTCCTAATTTTTTTTCAAACCTATTGTATAATCAAATAACAGAAGAAGATCAAATGGCATTTTTCCAAGGGGTTCCAGGACATGAGTTTCATGTATATTAGATAATCCTTCGTATGAAGAGGAAGAAACAATTTTAGATAATTAGGATGATGCATCAACTTATGAAGGAAATAACAATGCTGATAAAATTATATCTAATATGTCATTATCCAATGATCTTGAATATTGTCATAATAATGAGAGAAGAAAATAATACATCAACAATGTGGTGGATTAAGAAGCATGTTTACTCAGCAGTGATTTTTTTTTAACTTTTCTCGCTATGGAATATCAACGATATGCGCATAAGAATGATGTTGAAATTTCATGCCCAACATGCATTTTATTTGATAGTGAAAGTACTCTATGTGACAATGATGAGGGAAATCTTGAAGCTGATCAAGATCCTATGTTTATTGTTGTTCAAGAAGGGAAATTCTTGTCACAACCAATTAGTGATATGGAAGAGAGGGAAAGTGTTCTAGATCTGATTGCCTCAGAAGATGTTGATATGGAATAATTTTTAGACTCATGGGGGAAGCATTAAGATAATGGAAAGAACACTATGAACAAGCATGATTGTTTTCCTTCTCATACACCAAGAAATTTTTCTACTAGTTTACATCCATGGCCCTGTGATGATTCCAAATACTTTATGCAGACTTATGATGAAGTAAGACCCAATGATTTCAGCTATATGGTGAACAATGAATGTTTTCAATTTTCAGACTGGCTAGCACATCACTTCATGATGCATGACAATGAAAAGGATATTGAGAAACGTTGCATTGAAAGTGAATATTCTTTGTATGATAAAGATGACAAGAGCTTATCATATGATGAAAAGTTTTAGAAATTATGTCTAATTATGAATTGTAGAATGGTAAAAGAAATATGGTCCAAGCTAAACATAGTGTTATTTTGAAAGTTTCCGATAATAGTCGGTATAACAAGGAAAAGTTCATAAATATTTTCAAGAGGAGTTTGATGAAATCAGATCAAAACAAGATATATGATAGAGGAAAGTTCATGCTTTCCTTTTTTGGTGGCCCTATTCCATCAGTTGTGGTGTGGTTTTTCAAACCATGTCAGTTAAGGGGAGGAGAGAGTTTTGACTCCATTACCCATGGATGAGACACTCAGTCTGCTCTCTAGAGGTTTGAATTCTTGCTATGCCCACAATGGGCATACATCCCCAATGGAGCCACTATTATGACCTGAAATTTCCTACCATTTTTTGCAAAAATGTAGGTTCCCATGATGAAAATTTTGAATTTAGCACTCAAAAATACAGTTGTAAAGTTTGCCTTTGGAGCCTAATTTGAAAAATCATAACTAAATGCCCAATTAGTTTCATGCCAAATAAATTTGTAAACGTGTTTATATGCCATATGCAAGTGTGTACACCTGATATCAGCTTCCTATGATTAGTTTTTATAGGGTTTCAAAAGGCCAAGTTGGAGGGTTTTGAAATTTTTTTTTGGCTACACAGTGTTAGACCTGCTAGAAAGGTGAACTTTAGAGGACAATATCTACCAGTTGGATGAATTCCCTGAAAAACTAATTTTGGAATTTTAACAAATTCTTCCCATATTAATGTGCTCTGGTGTCCATTCTCAAAGTCCCAACGTCTCGTTTGGTATTTTTTCATGATTAAAAGCAAATGGTTTTTACACAATTTTTCCATCTGCATTTCCAAAAAATTATCGTAGACGTCAACTTTGACGCCTAATATTTTGTGAAGGGAGAGGATTGATGAAAAAAACTTTTGCACACATGTTCATTTGACCTAAATGAACTAATATCTAGGGTGGCAGTCTCTTAGAATCAGATTTGATAATGTTCAAAGTGGCAAGTTGGTGGGTTCCAAATGGCTTCTATCAAGTGTAGTTTCAAAAAAGGCTGAGTGGGGAACTTTGAGTGTTAACAGTTTACAACCTAATGAATTCATGCCAAACTGTTTGAAAAATATGCTTATCTATCATAAATCAACATTTTGGTGCATTTTCATGACTCGAAGAGAAATTTTGATAAGTTTTTTGGGACGATTTTGGAGGCTACTTGACTCATTTTGATCATAATGCAAAATGTCAGGAAGCAAATTTTAATGACTACTCACTCAAGTCTAGGATGCATCTTAGATGTATGATGGAATACTTGGAAGAGAAAAAAGTGTCTAAATTTCTATCAACCTCTCATACTGTACTACATCATCTACATATATTACACCTTTACACTCGGTGACCATCTAGTTGCATTAGTATAGTCTAATGAGGTGAATAGTCCACTCGCAGTAAGGTTAAAATGGATACTGGCAGTCTACATTTGTAAATAACTTTGGGCATCATTCTTTGGTTTGACAAAATGAAATTCCTTCCTTTGTATATGCGGTTGATGGGGAGCACTTGCCCCAAACTTTTTAATGCCCTAAAAGGACACCAATCACAATAATTGGCACAAGAAATGTTTTTATCAACGGTCTCATCATGCAGGTTCACTTTATCAACTAGTGGTTCATCTAAAGCTTCGGTATTACCAAATAATCCACTATTAGTACTAGGTCCAAAAGATTTGGGAATTCTAGGGACATGTATCCATGACAACCACAATGCTCCTATTGAAAATGAACGATGACCCACAAATTTTTTTCTCCAAAATAAATTTAGAGCTCTTTCTTTGAGAAGTGCTATGGAAGAAAAGGAGAGTCATATTTGAAAGGGAATATACATATGAAGGATACAAGATTAAAAGGCACTAAAAAGTCATTTCTCCAAATTATAGAGAATGTTGTTAGCTAGAGTAACCTAAGGGGCATGATGATTGGGGTAATATTAATTCAATAGGATGCATGATAGTACATCTTGTTTGAGTTCTTAAAGAAGAGAAGACCCTTCGAAAGCATCAAGACCTTAGATTTCTCATATGAAGAGACAGAGTTCAGTGCGTGGCTCATAATACTGAAATAATGAATTCAATACCTTACTATCGTAGCAAAAGAGTCTTGAGGGAAACAAGTATCACCTGCTTTCTCTACTATACTCACAGATTGAATTCAAAAGATACCTAAAATAAAGAGTAACAGAATAACAGGTTAGAGATACCCAGATCTTAGGCAGGTTCGCCGATGATTCAATTAATAAATTACTCTTTACCGATGCTTGCAGTGACCATATGGGAAAATACAATGGAAGCATATTTTTGGCTCAACAGGGAATAATATTCCCACCTCAATATTTTCAAATTGTATGGATGGCACAATGTAGACATGTTACGACCCATGAGTGATACTACTCTGCCACTTAAAATGTGCTCTGAATTTCCAATAAAATTTGTGAAGGCAGAAGTTTCCTATGGGATGGGTTTTGAACCAGCTATTGCTGATCTAAGCTATTCTCTTTACCAAAGCTCTCACGGAAGCTAATTCAAGTATTCAAAACAATGATGCTTTGCCTTCAAGAAATGTTCATGGTTCTATTCTATTTCCAATCTGGAAGTTGCATTCACATGGAAAATCAAGCAGCCAAAAGGGAAAGAAGCTTGTCAAGGTGGGACGATTTGTGATAATATGGTGGACATTTGAAAGAATAATTATAGCGAATGAGCTAGATTATCTTCTTTGTGATCGGCATGGGTGGCTAAATAAAGGATAGGAAGATAAAGTAAGTGTCGACAAGGATTAAGTTTAGTAGCTAAGTTAAACTTAATAATGGTATTAAGTTTAGTAGCTAGATAATATGGACCTTAATTTGAGTTTGGATCCATAGTGCTTACATGTAATTAATTTATATTTTACCAAGTTGAAGGAATTCCTATTATTTTAACATTCATTCATGAATGGATAATGAGAATCTTACTCCATAATGCTAGTTGTATATTGGTGTTCAAGGAGTCCTTATTATTGGTGGACCTTAATATTATATTCTATTGACATTATGTTTGTGTGTGTGTCTAGTGTGTAATGTCACATAGTAAAATAGTTAACTTAGATCCTTTATATTATGTATTGTTTCCTAATTTAAGAATAACATAATATATCAATCATTAATGTGTAAATAAAAAGTTTAGGGAGCTCATCAAAGCATCAAATGTGTCAAGGGACAAAGCCAAATTCATTTTTAGGTTTGAATATTTCCTTCACAAGCTTATTTTAGAGAATAAATTAGACTAGGTTTGAATATTTCTCCAACTCTGCATCAACATCAACCTAATCTCCTCATGTCTATGAAAATGTTTTGATTAACCAATATTTACTTGTGAATCAAGACAAACTTCACTATTCACAAGAAAATTAACAACCAACACTCAACTATCCATAGTAAGTTTGTGGATTCAACTATCCACAAACCAACAAAAACTCACCAATTTTTTGAATTCAACTATCCCCAAGCCAACAAATCACTGCAAACCCCCTCTTGCTCCTAAAGGGACTCAAGATGAAACAAAATGCTTCTCTTGCAAGGAATCACCCCTAAGTGAGAAGCTAACTCAGGATGACAAATGACCTCCTACCTCCATTTCCTCCAACCTCAAATTCCTCTTGTTTAATTCTTAGAGAAGATCTATACTTCTTCAATTCCATTGTGAGAAGATTCTTGATCACGCATTGCAATACTACATCTTTCTACCTCAATTTTAGTAGCAATTAAAGCATTATTTTTTTTTAACTTGTCACTAATAAGATCTGTAGCATGTTAAATGAAATGTAATAGAATGTGTCCTCTTTGATTACAATAGAAGCATTTGAAGGGGTAGGGAACCTAGCTCGATTGTCTAAAGCATCCTATTGTGGGCAAGAGGTCATGAGGTCTAGTCTCCCTCCCATCCCCATGGTACCAGAGGGCATGTCATGCTAGCGTCACTAGTTGTGTGAAATTTTTTTATCAAGTGCACTGCAGTTTGGGCTACCTGATTCCTACAGTCTAAAAAAATATATAGAAGCATTTTAAATTATTCTTACCTGTTAAACATTAGTCTTCCTTTTTGAAATGAAGTAGTTTCCTCATTAATTGAGTGAGTTTTAGTGACTCTTGTATCTTCATCAATTAAGTGAGATATCATTTTCTAAGCTCAAGTTTGGATATAGTTTGTTTAAAGGAAACACGATATTGTTGAAAAAATTGAGGACATATTATTTAATAAAATAGCTTTGTCATCATCATCATCAACTATATATTTTATTCCAGCAAGTTGATTAAAAAGAGAATGAAATGTACTAATATGTTGAAAAATACTCACCCTCTTTCATTTCCAAACTGGGTTTGGATATAGTTTGTTTAAAGTAAACACAATATTGTTGAAAAAATTGAGGGCATACTATTTAATAAAATAGATTTTTCATCATCATCATCATCAACTGTATATTTTATTCTAGCAAGTTGATTAAGAAGAGAATGAAATGTACTAATATGTTGAAAAATACTCACCCTCTTTCATTTCCAAACCAAAAAGTTTTTGCTTTATTCTCATTTTAGCACTTGAATCTTGTGAACCAAATAAAGAATTAAGGATTTCCCATATTTAATTTGAGGTTTTTGTCAAATCAATATCATGTAAATATGCACCAAATAACCCAAGACCAATCACTATTGTAGCTTTACGATCTTTTGTTATTCATTTTAATGCCTCATCCACATCTTGCAATTTTTTGATAGTTCTATTAATAATATCCTAAGATATTTTTCTATTAAAACTACTTACAATTTGACTTTCCATGTATGAAATTCATGACCTTGAAACCTCGAAATAATATATGATTTCTCCATTTTAAATAAATTTAATATTAACACTTACCACTCCAATTTTTATTTTACAAAAATTGATATAACTTTCTTATTATAGAGGAATAAAAAGATCAAAGTTTTAACACTAGCACATACCTTACATCTTTAAACAGTTTTGTATTCCATGTCTACCAAATTCTATGCTCAAATTGCCTTATTGCAGACTACTTATGTTTTGCAAATTATTGGCTTATGCTCTTCCTATACAACGATAAATCAAGCGCTTATGCTCTTCAAACGGAATTACTCGTGCCACATAAGGAATTGGTAACCTCTAAAATGCCTATGTACTTTATTTAGACACCGTCCAACAATGGAATATGAAACACCTTTTTTAATTTTCATGTGCCTTAGTAAATGCATACCATGAGTTACTTAAGCCATGAGAAAATTATAGATGCTTTATTTGAAAAATGGATGAAACAACTTTCAACACTTCCTACAGGCATGAGTCATTTACAACATAAACAATAAATGGTTTCAATGCAGGAAATTAAAAAATATGAATACTCCTGATTTTGTACGCCCCTCCACATGACTAGGAATAGGAAATGTCATTGTTCCATTTGTAGATTAAAAAAATGATTGCAACATTCAAATCTACACCTTTTATCATGCATCAAAATAAGTCAATCCATCTATATACGATTTTCCTTGCATAGTAAATTTATTTCTTCTATTTCATAACGCCCAACAAGAGTTTTGTATTAGCTATTCGGTACATTCCTTTTATCTTCTTCACATCTAGTTTTATCTTCTGCATAACAAGTGATTGCCTCGAATTTTACATAGGCACATTGATCTTACATTGCTTTGGTATCAACATAGAGCAGCAAAAATAAAAGAGCAATATTAAAGAAATATATTGGAAATAATAACAAAAGTAATGAGGAATTTCATTATGATCGTCCATCTCATTATATCAAATACATTAACTTTATAAGACATTATTTTCCTAGAATAAATTATCACCCAACTAACTAACCTAATAACTAATTATTATATGTAAACCTTAATTTCCAAACAATTTGGACCAATTACTTCAAGACTCTAAATGTGGATTCCTTGAGAAACTTGTTTAAAGAAGAAAAAATAACAAAAAGTGTTGACTACTTGATTAAGCTACATAGTAGAAGATCTAAGATTCAAAAGGAAAGAGAGATCAAGTAGATTACTTAATTAAGTTACTTAGTAGAAGATCTAAGATTCAAAAGGAAAGGAAGATCAAGTAGGTGTTGTGTTGGTGGTCTGCTTATTCTAAATTATTGTGTTTATCTGTACTATTCATAATCAATAGATCGCATAGACTATTTGACCTCATGAATATTTGTTAAAATCCTTCATTCATTCAATCATCATCTGAATTTTTTTATAGCTTTTAGTATTGACTTAACAATGCTTCATTCATTGCTCTTTATCATGTAATACTGTATGATCGTACAAGCCTCAAAATTGACTTAGCCAAAGTCAAACTTGTTTATCATATCAATCGACTCTGTAGATTGCGCGTTGAAATGTCAACTGTGCTCGGTTCAATTTAAATGTCGCACTTCTGAATTGGAACAGGACGACTTAGGGACATTTATGTTGCCAAAGTGATCAATAAATACTGTGACAGTCGACAGTCCCACACGATGGTTTCTACAAATTGGCTTTCCTAATAGTCATTCTTTATAAAGAACGTTGAAGTAAAGAACACCCGTCAACTGCAAGCACTAAATGAAGAAAAAAAAATCTAAATTTTAGGTGGTACGAGTGATGGCCTCTGCGCGTGTAGGCGAGTGCGTTGGATCACTTTAGAGAAAGAGATGGGAAAGCGCGTTAAATATAGCCTAGTATCGATGAGCAGGAGAGGACTATAAATTCAACAATGGCTACTGTCATTTCATGCCTTTCTCAATCAATTCCATTTCGAGAAGAGAGAACACAATGGCAATGTGTGTTGGTTCGCTTGTTGGATCGCTCCTCATATTATCATGTTGCTTTTGTGATGTAAAAGCAGCGCCTGCTTACTTCGTGTTTGGAGATTCACTGGTGGACAGTGGCAACACAAATTACCTATGTCGCCACCACTGCCAGAGCCAACAGTTATCCTTATGGAATAGATTATCCTACTGGAAGACCCACCTGCCGATTCTCAAACGGACTCAATATAGCGGATTTTATAAGCAAGTATTATCAAGTTTAATTATCTGAAGTCTAAAATTCTATACTGCAGTTTATATTTTTAACAAACATGTCACTCAGTAGAATTGAATCAAACTACATTGTCCATGATATTTTAATTCCTCCTCTTATTTATGGATCATGTAGTTTTGATTAAAAAAATTAACCAGAGTAAATTGTAGAAGTATAATGTACATAATGAGGGTGATGTTGAATGTAGAACTACCGTGTGACTTGCAGGCATGAAGCTGGGTGCAGAATCTGTGCTACCGTATTCGAGTCCTTCACTTAACGGGGACGCATTGCTCAGGGGTGTTAATTTCGCTTCTGCGGGCGTTGGGATTCTAAACGACACTGGAGTGCAATTCGTATGAAGAGTTTTATTATATTCTAATTATTCATATTTATTTGACTTGTAGCAGAGGGAATGAATTAGGATTACTTGTGTTTGCACTTGCAGGCTAATATTATCGGGATGCCACGACAGTTCCAGAGTTTTGTTCAGTATAAAAACAGGGCGGCGCAGATCCTTGGAGTTGCTGAAACGGACAGACTTGTTGCGGAAGGTCTTATGTCTATTACTCTGGGAGGAAATGATTACGTCAATAGCTACTACCTCACTCCTGTCTCTCTCAGATCCATTCAGTATAGATTACCGATTACACTCGTTTAATAGTCTCGGAATATGAGAAAATTCTCAGGGTAAATTTATTGACTTTTGTTTGACCTAATGTCGAAGTTACCAGATTACACACCCATTGTTTATGTGTCTAAAGTTAAATCGAAATTACAACACATCGATTGTTTAAGTTCTTCAGTCATACTCTCTGTATCTATATTTGCAGATTTTACAGTTTTGCAATTGACTTGTTGGGCATATTTAAAAGCATTGGTGAAATGTCTGTTGTTACATTTTAATGCAGCAAATGTACAACTTGGGGAGCAGAACATCAACAGGGCCATTGGGGTGTGCTCCTGGAGTGAAGGCCACCAGGTCTCGCAATGACGAATGCGCTGCAGAACATCAGCGGGCTGCTTCGCTTTTTAACTCACAGCTTAGATCTGTTGTAAATCGACTCAACAGTGAGGCTTCTGCTCAGGTTTTCACATTCGCCGACAAATACTCAATGAACATGGGCTTGTTCAATAACCCTGCAGCATACGGTAATGCTTAACATTTTTGCTCATTCCCTTACAGCGGGCTCCACCAAACTGTTTAGTTTATTTATTTAGCAGGCGTTCCTCAAATTCTTGGTAACCTGTAGTTTTATAATTTATGGATGATGGGCAACATCGGTGTTCATTTATGTCATAATGCATACTGAATAGATGGTACCAATTTTTTAATTCGAAATTCTAATTTATGTAAACTTTAAATCCTTCACTAAACAACTTTGTGAAACCACAATGTTTAGTATATTTAGAGCATTGCCATCTAATATGTCTGGTATTCTAAATCTCATGGTGTTTATAATTGTAGGATTTGTGGATACGACGAATGCATGTTGCGGACAAGGAAGATACAATGGAATAGGCCTGTGCACAGGAGCTTCAAGGCTGTGTAGAAACAGAGATGCATATTTGTTCTGGGACAATTACCACCCCTCTGAGAAGGCCAACAGAATCATTGTCGACGAATTTTTTGAGGGCTCTTCTTTATTGAGCCCTCTTAACCTTAGACAGATGATGAAACTTGACTATTGACTCTTTGCCCCGTTTTCAAGTCCGGGCAGATCAATAATCCATAGCTACTTCCCATTTATTTTCAAATCTAATGAATTGTGTTCGAAGGCTTTTGTTCGCATTATTTGTAAGGTACTTACATAAATGGAGATTCAGTAATTAATGAAGAATGGATAATGTTCATTGGCTCAACTGTGGGGTCGTATAGGCTGTTTGGTCTCATAAATGTCATTAAATTTTTTTTCTTTATTCTCCATTCACTGCACATCAAACTTTTGATCTAAAATAAGATCAATGATGAAAATATTTTATATTACTACAAATAAATGAAAATTGCTTCATGTCTGTATGAACAGTTCCATTAAATGCTCGAAGGACAAGTCTCTGGTTTCTGATAGGAAAGACCACAGATCAGAGAAAATTACTTCATATAAGTCTAGGTAAATCGAAGTAAGAAAGATAAAAGGTTTGCTATTAGTATAATGCATTTCCTAAATTTTCATACTAATCGAGGGTAGTAAATCTATGTATTAACTAATTTTTAAAAATTTAACATAATGTTATATTAAAAATTCCATCAAATTGAGGCAAAATTTCAAAATTCCAACTTATGATTTACTTGTTTATACATTTGTATAGATTTAGTTTTTTAAAGAAGATTTGGGTTTCATTTGTAATATTGAATTGGATTTATTTAAGTAATGTCATTAGATTGTTATGAATGAAAGTATAAAGAAGTACTTTATTTTCTGGTTAAATGGGACACTCAAATTAATGTGTTTACTTTTAAATGGGACACTCAAATTAATGTGTTTACTTTCTAACATTTATATAATAAATAAATTATTAAAATTTAGAGACAACGTGAATTATTGATTTCTAAGATTTCATGAGTAGATTATATAAGTTATGTTCAATAGGAATTTATCACTTGTTAAAAATATTATATATATATATATATATATTTTAGACTGCAGGAATCGGGTAGCACGACCCCCTATAAACTGCAGTGCGCCTGGTAAACTTTTTAACGTGACCGGGGGCTCTGGCGCGACACACCCTCCGGTACCACGGGATGGGGGAGACTAGAACTCGTGACCAGCAGAGCCGCAACGGAATTACTTAGCCAACCGAGCTAGGCCCCCCGCCCATATATATATATATAAAATTATATATAATTATAATTTTATATATATAGTTATAAATAATTTTAATTTTATATATATATATATATATAGGGGGGTGTGTTTTGAGATAAACATGACACATCATTTCTTTTAAATGGTACAATACTTTCATTTTATAATAAATATAGTGTTTACTTTCCAATAGATATTTAGCCCTATTTGAAGGCTTAACTTGACTCCTATCTATAAATTTAGTTGACTATATAAATATGAGCTCCCAATAGATTTATACAACTTCCTTGAGATAGATTCAAAGATAATATTTATCAATATTTGTGAAAAAACTAAACATTATATTTAATTTGAAATGGAGTGCCTATTAATCTTGGAACTCCCAACCCTTCCTCCCTCTCTCTATATTTGGCAGGTAGCTCCCTTTCAATCAAAATTTATAAGATGCCTCATAGAGGATACAAAAAAGATTACAAATTTATGAAGATAAGAGGTAGAGAAGCCCCCACGTCATTTCTTCCAAATGCTCAAACTACTCATTGAATAGGAGATTTGGATGCTCCACAACATACTTGATTAAAGACATAAATTTTCAAAGATAGGTGCCTTCAATAAATAATTCTAGGAACCGATGTAGATCTTCATTGGTCTTCATTTTCTCCTGATCAAAGATACAACTATAGGCTCACATGGAGTGTTTGCAATCATAGTTTGAAATTGTTGCTTGACTCATAGCTCTTGCAAGAAATGGCCAATAGTGAGCTTAGCCAACATTTTCCTTCATGTGAGATCCATAAAATAACCTAGAAATTCGCTCACTAGAATATGATCCTGGATATGTCCACCATTAAGCCTCCTAATCCCAAAAAAATCCATAATAGCAAATTTGGTTTCCAAATTTTTGATGGAAAAGATTTATCTCAACTACGTCAAAACCTTTTCATTTTTGCAAGCAAACTCCTCTCCATCAAACACCACCTAGTTGGCCATCCTAAATACAAAGAATCATAGAGAGGTTATATGTATTCAAAACATCACTCAAATAACGAAGAAATAGGCACCATCTAAGTTGTTGAAGAGACTAATTGCCACTACAACCATTGTCCAAAAGAGCCTGAACCAAATCCAAGATCACTATTTGATTCTTGTTAGCCTAGCTACATCCCTAATTAGACACAATGATCTTTTCGGGCTAATCACAACGATGATTTTCCAACAAATTAGCTACCTGTTTCAATTCCCTATAGATATGCCACATATAATCATCCTTAAATAAGAGATTTTTTTTTCATCTTCTAGTTGGTTGTAGTTTGTGCTTGGATAGTGTTGATAATAGGCATGAATGAGCACTAACCAACTCCATGAAGAAAGAAAAATATGAGACATCATATAATGACACCTCTATGAAAGACATGTCACTATTCTTAATATAATGTGTCATAAAGGATATGAAAAGATGGAATGATTAAATATAATGATGCATAGATGTCGAGGGTGAAGACCTAAAAGTAGGCATAATGAAATATTAGAAATAAAAACCACTTCAAGGGTGAATATCTAAAAGATTATGTAAAAAATATAATAAACATGAGTAAATGAAATAAAATTGAGGTAAGATTTGATGTGTGTTAGAAAATATATATGTAACCAAATCTAAAATAAGTGTAAGATGTAAACCCTAAAGTCAAAATAAAGGTGAGATAAGCACAACAAATCCTAAAATAAGAATGTATCAATGAAGCTCCAAGATAAAAGGAAGATTAGATATGAGAATGAGATAAAAAAATTAACATGAAATATCTAAAAACATTAAAAAGGAAGAGAATTAGGGCATGTAGCAACAAATGAATTCACCAAAATACCAAAATACAAAGGAAATTATTTATTTCCTAAGATTAAGCTACCATAAACAAATGAAATACATTTGTTTCCTAAGGTTAATCTACCATAACCAAATTCAATACATTTATATAAGCATAAATTAACTTATATTGATAAATGATAACTATAGACATGAATAATTCAAAATTAAATACTAATGTTAGGAAATTAAATGTGAAGAAAATAAAGGTATTGGAAATGAAGAATAACTCTAGTGTACTAGTGAAGATTAGTTGTCTCAAGATTAGAAATGGTATATCTTTGTTTGTGCTTCACTTTCAGTTCTAGTAGGATTTGTATCTTTTTTTTAGGTAGAGTTTATTGTTTTGTTCTATGTAAATCTAATCCTACAACTTGTGTGCTTCTACAACTTGTGTGCTTCTATGCTTCTATCTTTTAGTTGACTTTGATTTATTTATTTTTCTCTACTTTAGGATCAATATGTAATTTTTAAAAATACTTTTAAAAGTTTGCTAAATTGTTAGTCAACATTAAAAAAAATGAACTTTCTTATTGTGCTAAGAATTGAAGACCACAAACAATCATGCAATTGTCCTAAGGATGTGATGTAGAGTTTAAAAAAAAAAAATTGTGTTGCAATTAAATTGTTCTTATCATGCCCCGCCCTGCCCCTCCCTTTAAGTGGATGATAAAATAAATACATCTAAATATATTTAAATAGAAAAACATAACAATAAATCATATAGAATAAGAAAATTATAACTTAAAATTGAATAACTAATTATTTATGAAAATAGTTTTGAGAAATTGTTTTATTCCATTTGTACTTAAATATTATCTAATTTGATCAATAACAAATGTACACCTCTTCCATACTAAAAAATGATAAATATTTATTTTATTTTTATTAATTAAAATTAACTTTTAAACATTAAATTGAATTATATATAAAAATTAATTATTTTACTCATACTAAAATCTTCCCTGATTTATAAACTATAGAATGCAAAAAGATTATCTTAAAAGAATCATACACAAAGGGTGGGAAGGGAAAAATAAGCTTGTAATTTTAATTCCAGAGCTAAGCAAACTAATAACCACATACTTATGCAATCTTCTGAGTGAAGAAAACCATTTTTGCAAAACATTCAGCTATCAAAGATGTCATATTCTTCTAAAATCCCTTGGAAGACGACCAGCATTCAAAAATATAAACATATCGAAAAGTACAATAACAATTCATTTGCACAAACCAGCAAACATTCTCAGTATAATTCAAGAGAAATTACAAGCGCTTACAAAATAATTCACAATCGTGA
This sequence comes from Sequoia sempervirens, assembly GCA_007258455.2. Taxonomy (NCBI): domain Eukaryota; kingdom Viridiplantae; phylum Streptophyta; class Pinopsida; order Cupressales; family Cupressaceae; genus Sequoia; species Sequoia sempervirens. The sequence goes on from VDFB02184134.1 coordinate 120,851, forward strand.
AGACTAACATCTATATCATGCAAAATCATTAAATCATTCCGACCAATAACATAATTACAAAATAGCTTAAGAAAATGTTTTGGTTATGTTCAACAGATCCTCAAACAAGCGACCAACCAAACTGGCTTCGTACCCAAGAAAAAAGATTGAAGATGATAATACAACATTATCCAGAGCGTTTTGGCTATGTTCAACAGATCTTCAAACAAGCGACCAACCAAACTGGCTTCGTACCCAAAAAAATGATTGAAGATGATAATATAACATCATCCAGAGCCCAGTCAAAAAAAACACAAAAAAAAAACATTATCCAGAGCCTGGTGGGTATTTCTGTTTTATTCCGGATCAGAGCCCTTACCCTGCTTTTTAAAGCCCATCCCGTTTCTTCATTTTGCTGGCAACTTCCCTTCAACAGCCTCCTCTTCAACGGCCTCCTTACACGAAACGTAATCCTCCTCAATCTGAAGTGCATTAATGATGAGCCTTCTCTCAACTCGCACTTTGATCTCGTTAAAAATTCCCGAAAATGGTTGAATCATTTCCTGAATGAGCTCCCAAAGAAGTGTAATCCTTTCCACATTAGCAATCGCGAATATGGTTAAATCTAAAACTTGTTGATTACCTTGAAGTTCGGAACTCTGCACCCTACACTCCAAGCTGACCATAAATGAATCCGCCACTTGATTAAATTCAGCCAGGGAAATAAACTTGCCATCGCTTTTTCTGAGGGTCTGAATGCCAACAACTTGAAACTGTTTCTCCAATCTTCTTATACAACCATCTACAGTTTTTTTTATGCGCTCAACTGTAGTCTTCTGGGTTGTGGCTGAGGCAGAGACGTTTTTCAATATTCCTCGACAAGCATTAACTTCGTAATCTTTCATTTCTTGGGCTTCCTTTTCTTTCGCTTCTATTGATTCTTGTAGTCCCACTGTTTGTTCAGTGAATGTCTGTAGATCTAATAATAAACCAAACAGTTCGCGGAGCCCATTCCTTAGATCTTTCAGAATCCCGCTGGGAAAAGAAACCGACGTCTGAATTTTATCTTTAGCAATATCAGCCAACTTATCAATGGCAAACACTTCGGACTTTGTACCTTTATCCTTTCTGGGAGTTCCAGATAGCTCGTTTGAGTCGCCTCTTTCAACCCTTCCAGAAGAGGTTTCTCCAGTCCTCTTGGTAATGAGTAGATTGTCATGACAGTAATCAACTGGTTTTCTGGGGTTGCGGTCTTTCCGCTTGCATTTACGTTGCTGCATTTCTGATTGAAAACCCGTAGACGAAAATAAAAATCTTTTTGCGGTTTATGATCCTCCGACCTCTCTTGTTCTGAGACTGCAACCTCATCTTCACTCCTCTTGAGTAGTACTATCTGTGTCTACAGTAAACAGCCACGTTGTACCCTATATATGTGTAACAGACACGTTGTGCACAACGTGCTCTTCCCAATCAAATAGACGATTTAATCGAGAGTAAACTCCTCGATTAAATGGCAGTAAATAAATTGCGCTGGCTTTGAGGCCTAAATATTTTTCATACTGTTGATCTTTTATAGTTGCCCTTTACATTACAGTCAATTTTTCAGAAATCAAATATTACATATAAATACTGTAACGTTTTTAAGTAATTAGTAGGGAAGTAGTCATGTGAGTCAATTTTGTCATAATGGTTACATAAGATTTTGTAGGATCTATGTTTTTTAAGAAATGTGAAATGGATTCTTATTTATCTATAATTTAAATTTGGAGATGCGACTTATTGACAACTACCACATCAACATGTCAAGTGAGAAGTGCTTCTAAACTAGCTTTTCAAAGATTTGACCCAAACTTTATCAAAAATCCCTAATAATTGAAAAAATAAAAAATTGTTTGTTGTTAGAACAATATCATATATACCGTCTCATAACCACAAATCTTATTATTTTTAACTTTTATATCCAACACAAATGACATAATAGTTGAACACAAAATACTATTTATTCTTATAGTAACAATGTATTCTTAGTTAAAATTTAGCTTATATTCAACTTTAAATGATCATAAAACTTTTTTGCAGTGTTTCACATTTCATGATAAAATACAAGGTATTTATTGTACCCACTTTTTACATTTGTCATAAGGAAAACATATCATGTGATATTTAACTCAAATATATGTCCATCAATATACCATGAAAACACTATTTGTCCACATAACAATAATAGTTGTTTAGGAAATAACCTCATTTTATAAATGCTACACTTATAATTGATAGTTGTGATATTTTATATAAAACATTAAAAAAAATGTAATATTCATGTTAATGAATGTATTCATGTAAGGGTCCATCTTGATTATGTTAATGAATGTATTCATGTAAGGGTCCATCTTGATTCTTGACAAACATTTGGTTGAAAAAATTATTAAAAATATGCAATAAAAGTATGTTGCAAGACTAGATCCTATAACAAGTACTATACCAACAATAAGACCACACCCAACTATTGCCCCCCTCTCCTGAATGAAGCAATCAATTGTGGGTTTAAGTCCCATCAAGTGTGTCAAATTGTGAGAGTGAAAACTAAACACAAAAGATAAGATTTCAACAAAATGAAATACAAATTCTAGATTGTATTTCATTCTCACTTTTGATATAAAAGAAAACCAAATTGCATAAACATAATGAATTAAAAAAATGTAATACCTCTTAAAAATGAATGTCCTTTGTAAATTATTAAAAAAAAATGCTTCTCATTTGGACAAGAAATACTTGCTCCAAATCAAGATGAAGAAATGACAAATTTGATTTCAATTTGTATATTTTAAATTAAATGTATGAATGGTTGGACTTGATCTTGGATCATGAGATTATCCCATTGATGGTGGAATGGATACAAGAGATGAAAACTATTATCCATTTACATGGAAGAAATTAGATACTTATATCATCTAATTGAGTAGTTATCTATTTAAGAGAACTATTTCATTATTTTTGATCAATGAGTTAACTAATTTGATTGCTTGTGAACATTAATTTATTTGATTAATTTAGTAGACTAAATTGAGTGATTATTTAATTGAATTGATTGATGAGTTGATTTATCATAATTTTACTAAATTATTTATCAATAATGAACTTATAAAGAATTATTTTAGTATTTGTTAAAAAATGATTATTTAAATAAATTAAGCAATACAAATTATTTAATCATTTGACTTTGATAAAGTGGATTAATTAAGGTAAGATAATTATTTTAATGAGTAGATGAGTGATTATGTTGTTAGGTTTTGAGATGGAGGTAGTGATATGGAAATGAGCATATGTAATAATTTCAATGTATATATTTTCCCCTCTTTGAAATGGTGTTGTTACTACAAGAAGAAATATCATTTCAAAGAAAGTTGATACATGAACTTGGTGATCTGACATTGGTGATGGATGGTGCCCCAAGCATCAAAGATTAAGGATTTATTGACTTGATTGGTTTATAAAAAAAATTATGTGGGAATGATATATCTTGAGGATAATGTAAGAATTGATTGATTGATTTGATAATATTGTTGATGTGGGAATAATATATCTTGAGAAAAAAATGAGAATTGATTATGGTTGGATTTAAAAGAATTCTTCAACACTTGAATCAACTTCAAATTTAGGATGGGATAGATTTGGGATCAAATTCAATGATGAGATGTCCCATCGAGAGGATGGGTGAATTTGAAGAACATGGATGTCTCTCAAAATGGATAAAATAGATAATAGTAAAAGGGTGAATAGATACAAGTTTGAGTGATGGAGAAAGGGATTGAAAATGATGAAGAAAGCAAGTTAAAGGATGATTATTAAGGAGAATGGATAAAGATGGAAAGGATGAAATGGAGATGAGGAGGAGGTTGAGGATTAGTGTATGCATACTAGGATGGGTGAATGCAATAGAAATTTAAAATGATGATGGGTGGGCTAATTGATATGAATGAATTGGGTGGGAATGATGAATTATTACATAATTATAAATTTGTGAGAGTGTTTTATTATGGTTTATGATGATAGAAATAAAAATTGAATAGTATGATATCTTCCTATGGTTATTTGAGTGCAAGTATGTGCTAGGAATCCATGAAGAGATCTTAATGTGTTTGAGTAATATTTTTTATTTTGAATAGACCTTATACATCATGATATAACGGACCCTGATGATAATGCAGCGTATGCATAAAGAACATTCAAAATAATAAATCAAAAATAAAAGAAAGAAAATATGCACACAAATGTATGAGTTGAAATAATAAACATAAAATAAAAGATAAGACTCATGCCTCAACAATCATAAAATCATATGAAATATAATATAGAGAACTATGATGTCTTTAGGGAAGTGTGTCATGGGAACTATTTACCAAAATGATAAAAGAGACATAACTAAGGTTTCTCGCATTCCCTAAGTTTGTTATATCATGACAGTGATAGTCAGAGTGATAGGCATGTCATCAAACCATGGCGATATAAGTTGACTAAAGTTCCAAACCAAGGATTTTGTAAGCCTCAAAGATCTAATATTTTCAATATGAAAGGTACAATGATATAGTTAGACTTAAAGAACATGTTTGAATTATAAAAATTCAAGAATAGACTTAATACTTGTTGGTTTTGATATGTTCACTAGAAATTTACAAACTTTTTAAAGTATTTTGAACATATTTGGTGACTCTAACTTCTAGTTTTGAAGAAAAAAGTGCATAAACAGTGTATGAGAAGAGTCCAAACTTGAGGAAGTGTAGCCCCTTTTGAATACTTGCAACTTTCTCCACTTATGAGAAAAGGGAGGAAATTTTAGAAGAGCTCAACATTCATGAGAAGAGTTTATTCTACACTGGGTGATCCCAAAATAGTGGTTTACAATTTTTGGCCAAACTAGACACTAAAATTATTATTTTTAACTAAGTCTTCACATTTGGGCGCCTATAGCGGCTAAACGGTGAGGAATTTGAAGATGATGCAAACTAGAGTCTCATCACATTTTGTCTATAGATTCTAAAAATATTTTTTTCAAAAATTTTGGAATCAGATTGCACTTCTTTTTCCATCTTCCACGAAAACTAGTTTTTTTTCAAAAAACAACATTTTTAAAAAGTGACACACATCGTATAACACGTAACTTTTTTTATGAAGAATAAAATTCTAATTCTTTCGAATTTAGATTTGTAACTCCGATATCTAGTGCTTCCACTTGGTTAGATATTTTTTATTGAATATTTTTCTTTAATCAAGTTTTGAAGTCAAAACAATTACAATTCAAACATAGTGTGACCGTATAATGCATAATTTTTTTTGTATATATCAAAATTCAATTTTATTTCTTTTGTTGGATCAAGGACTTCAATATCTGGTGCACTCATATTTTGCAAAAAAAAATTTGATAATCTACTATTTTTCCACATGTGCAGAATAGAGACCTTCATTTTTGATGAAAAAACTATGTTTAATAAAACTAAAAAAAAATACATAATAAAATCAAAACATATTAAAATTATATTTGTTGGATAGCTTGTTTTGAGGACTACTTGATTCCATTTGGGTTTGTGAAGACTTCTCCATTTTCATCGTTAACCCGAGCTTCAAAGTGTAAAAATTTAGGTTTTCAAAGTGCCAAAGGGGGAGAATGAGGGCAAAGGGGGGATTGGTTGAACCCCTAGGGGTTGCTCGAACCTAGGTTTGGTCGAACCCAGGTTCGACCGAACCCCCTTCCCAGAAGAGGTTTTTCAAAAAAAAATTGTCCATGCATGAATTAATTTGGTTCACTCGAACCCTAGTTCGACCGAACATTTTTTTGGTTCGTTTGAACCCCCAAAATCAATTTTTTTTCCATGGGCTCATTTTTTGTGAGTTTTCCTTCCTCCATCAAATTGTAAACCACTATTGTGGCTTCACCCCACCACCCTTAGGAAGAAAATATTATCACATTCCAAGGAATTAGGCACCTTTGGTTTCTATGGTTGCACCTAGAAATCAACTCTTAGTGCCTTTTAATAGGGGTAGCCCACTCAATTTGTAGCAACATGATGGCATCCATATGGATGTTGTTGTCATGAGGATAACACCCTTAGCCAAGTCTAAAACTCATCTATCATTTGAAACATTGGACCATCTTCAAGTTATGGGTTGTTTGAGGCAAAGATGAACCTCTAGAGCGAGGTGGTTCCCCTGATGAACCTCCTAAAAACTACTACTTTGATCAAGAAAAGGGATGGAAGAACTGAAACTTAAAAGTTGTTGATCCTAGGAGGAAGTGTACCAAAAATCCAAGACTTATACTTGATGTTTCAACTTACAACTTTTCTAAAAAATTTAGCTTACCTATGTACAACTCACCTTTCACAAGCTCACACAACAGTTTTTCATAGAAAGGTTGTTCTCCAAGTTCTTAAAGGAAAAATAGAAGTTTTCATAGCTACAACTACTAAAAGAAATAATACAACCTATGACCTATATAATTCTTGCTTATTCTAGTATATAAATGCTTTGCAATGAGACATAATTCAAGGATTTGCATAGATAGTCACAAAAAATAGATCAAATCATCCACAAAACACTCAACACAAGAATTTAGAGAAGGAAAAACTTGTTGGTTTTATTGAAATAATTGAAGCTTTTGCTGATACAAATTTGAAAATATTCTTTAGAATACCTAAATTTACTACTCTATTAATCTCAAAATGAGTTACAATACATCTCTTTTGCATAAAGTAGAAAGAGGAATGAAACAACTAACTCAAAAGAGTTGAAATATTTTGCTTTATAGAAAATATCTTTAGCTAAAAGAGGTTGCACCTCATGGAAGATGTTGAATGTGCAAGGAGATTTGAACTAAATGTGAACTCATACAAACTTTGGTGAAAAGGAGTTGACTTGAACTATTGTCCTCTAAAACTTTTGTTTAACTCCTCAAAGTGTGTTTCAACTGAACTAGAACTAATCCTCCAAAAAAGAACATGAAAATGATTGAAAGAGCTGCCCTTTAAACACTTTACATGGAACTTCAACTAGATGGGCATATAAGGCAACAAACCCTTTATTGTAGGGCCTCAAACTACCCCAATATGCAGGGTGCTAGCAAGAAGTTGAGTCCACTTTTTGGCCAAAAGTGGAAGTGTTTTCTCTGATTTTCAAACTTTGACACATTTGACCTTAAAATTTGAAGCACTTAAAGATGGAATCTTCAAAGAAGTCACTAATCATAAAATGTAGTACTCAGAGTCTAGTTTCCAAATATGTAATTTATTTCAATACCCAGATTGTACAAATTGAGTTTCAATAGGCATTTCTAAAAACCACTATTTAAAAGTCACTTTTTTTACCATACCATGCACATGTATGACATCCATATTTTGACCTAAATTATCGTATTTTCTAAATCCTTTTGGGAAAATATTTGTGACTCATTGAAGCTTTTTTTTATATTTTTTTGTAATTTTTTATTGAATTTTTTTTTTTTGGTTAAATTTTTATTAGGCATATTTGTCATTTTGAAAACCATCATGTACGACATGCATAAGATGACCTAAACTTATCATTTTTTTGATTTTTTTTAAATAAATTGAAAAAAAATTGTCTAAAGTTTGTTCTCGTGCAATCCGTTCATCAAAATGTTATGTTGATCAAAAATTATTAAAATACTAAAAAACCCTGATAATTCAAGTTTATGGACTAGTTTCATTAGAAATTAATTGAAAAATAGAAAAATTAATCAAATTATAAAAAATACATATTTGGAATCTATATTGTCTCATCTATAATGGGTTTTAATTTCATAAAAAAATTATACAAAATAGGCCTTCAAACATATGTCCAAAGTCACTTTTTCCTATGACATTAACATGACCTTCAAGTTGCAGGTCAAACCAAGTCCAAAGCTTAGGTTCGGGTCCCCAAGCCATTTCCTAAACCAAAAAAAAGCCAAAAACAGGACCAAAAATTTGTATTTTAAAAAACGAGATCTTGTTTCATAAAAAAACTTTCTTTTTTTATGGTTCTACGAAACGAGTTCCCATTTTGTAAAATGGGATCCCGTTTTGAAAATTACCAAAAATAGAAAGTTTCTAAAAACGGAAAGTTTTCAAAATAAGATCTTGTTTTGAAAACTTTTCAAAATGGAAATTTTCCAAATTGGAAGTTTCCAAATATAAAGTTTTCAAAATGGGACCCCTTTGAAAACTTTCCATTTTTGGAAAATTTTGTGTTTGGAAAATTTTCAGAACGAGATCCCATTTTTTAAATTTAGGCTTGGGATCCTATTTTTTGCAAGCCAATTTCATTTTTTTTCCTAAGGCAAAAACTTCCATGTTTCGTGGACTCATCTTCTTACATTTACCCTACATAATTTTAAGATCAAAACCCCCTAAACTTCAATTGTGACCATGAGGGCCTCTTAAGTAGGCCAAAACTACCTCTAAGTGCATGATAACTGAGATTGAAGGCCACTTATCTTTGTAAAATAATATGCTTGATGATGTGCTTGTGAGCCAGTATTGGCATGGTGTGATGGTTTATAGGTGGCATTGTTTTTCTTGCCACCAAGGTTCAAACCTCATTGGGGTGTTATTGTTGAATGGTTGTATCCGATTCATAGCTCTGGTCAAAAGCGTTTACCCCTTGAATAAAAAAAAAAAGATGATGTGCTTGTGAGGAGTCTCAAGATAATTAGGTCTTTGTTGTTTTTGTCCTTCATTATTAAATTTTGATATTTCTTATCACTATATTGTCATAAATTTGTTTTCCTTCACACTTTTTTTGCAAGGTAATATTTTTTTAGGGTTTTTCCTTGCACTCTTTTTGATAATATTCCAGTGTCTTCCTTTATAATTGTGCACAAAGTTGACTTGATGTTGACCTATTGACCCTTGATTAACTTTTCCCTTTTGACACATTCATAGTCATAAAGGGTTATTTTTTCCCCTCCTTGTTATTGTTCCTTTGCAACTATGTTTTGGTCTAATTGTCGTCACATCATGTCATTAAAACCTTGCATTGAAACCTCTTTACTTTGATGATCCCATGCTTTCTTATAGGACAGTCCCTTGTGTCTTAAACCTCTCAAGGTTTTTCCATTATGATGACTCTTAGTATGAGTGTCACTACTTAATTATGACTCAATCTTCTTCTCTTATGCTTTTTGGTGTCAAAAACTATATGAATCTGCCCCTTCCACAATACTTTCTTTTATGACATAAGCTCACTCAAAAACCACTATCAAACAATTCCTTGTTTCAATCATACAAATTGACACATGACTGCTTTTGTACAGTCCATATATTGTTGCTCCTTTGAGGTACTCTATTAAACTCATGAAATATTCCACTTGCCTATTAACCTTGGTGATTGTCCTTATATCATTTTTGCATGGTTCCTTAGGTTAACCCTGTAAAGACTAGGTCTTATTGTTTAGTTGCTCTTAATTGTTTTCTTTGCAAACCATGAACCATAGGTTACCAAATCTACTAATGGAAAAAGTATCCCTTTTTCTTACTTAATTTGGGAATAATTAATATTTAATTGAGCCCAATGTTACCCTGATTTAGTGTTGTATTGTGTTTTACACATTCACATTAATTTTAGGGCCCTTTTAAACTAAATGGACCTAATTTTTCCTCAATTTAGTGTTGTAAAGTGTATTTATTTACATCTTCACACTAAGTTTTGGGGCCTCTTGCATTCATGACCTTCAAATCATCATTAATAGGCCCTTAATACCCTTTATTACGTATCCCAAGGCTTATTTCAACTAAAATCCCAACAAATTCAGTAAATGCATTTAATATTCTAACCCCTCGACACTCTCTCACCGCAAAAATCTAGGTTGGGACTCATATGCCACCTTAGGAGTATAAGTCCACCTAGGTGGGACCCATATGCCACCTTGGGCATATGAGTCCCCCTAACTGGGACCCATATGCCACCTTGGGCATATGAGTCCCCCTAACTAGGACCCATATGCCACCTTGGGCGTATGAGTCCCCCTAGGTGCGACCCATACACCACCTTGGGCATATGAGTCCCATTTGGGGCATTTTTAGGGTTTTGATTGGGAAATCAAGGTTTTCAATTCAAATTTTGTGAATATCAGCATTTGGGATCTAATAAAAAATAAATTAGATGGAGTGCCTATATAACTAAGGTTTCAAATCATTATTTCACTAAGAATCATCAAGCAAGAGAGTTCCACCTAGACCTAGAGCTTTCAAGACAAAGTTTCAAGCATTCAAGAGCTAATTATCAAGCATTTTGGAACATCAATTCAAAATTCAAGCATCATGTTAAGGTCTTCATGCATCATGTGTGTTTGTGAGCTAACATATTGATGTAGAATTTGTGATCCAAGTTGAAGCATTCAAAGCCATATTAAGTTTCATGATCAAGATCTACATCCATTGAAGCCAATTCATACAAGTTGCAGATCTACTCTCCAAGGATTCAACAAGGTTTGGTGAGTTATTACATTAATTTTTTCATTCATCATTCCTTCATGTTATTTCAATTCATTTCAAATTTTAATTACTCAAGTGGGGTTTGACTAAGGCAAACCCCCATCCACTAACTAAGCAACATTTCTCTCTCTCTCTTAATGTATGTTTTGCAGATTTATGTGAATGGGACTCATTCGCCTAGCCTAGCGATTTAGTCCTCGACATTTCCTTTCGATGGTATGAACAAACAGTGTCAGATCTAGGTTCAGAAGACTCGAGAATATACTCAAAAAAACCTAGAGTGGGACTCATATGCCCAACCTAGTGTATTAGTCCTATTACAGTTTCTAATCACTGTGAACGACAAATCCTGATCAATCTTTAGAGAATCCCATATCCCACCTTGAAAACCCTAGAGTGGGACTAAATTGCCCAACTTGGCATATTAGTCTTGGTTCAATCTAAAACAACAATTTCCATGGTTTACAGATCTTACTTAGACATCTTCACTTCGCCATGTACTTTTTTGTTTCTCTCTGTTTATCACTCTGATTACATGTTTTCAAGTTTCTAGGTTTTTGTGTATATGTGTTTACATTTCTCCCTATAAGCTTCATTTAATGGTGAACCCTTGTTTAATCACACCAAGGAAGCCACCTAGTCCCCTTCCTCAATCAAGTCATTTGGTTGAGGAATCTAGGTTCCTAATGAATTTTGGTTCATTTTGGTGAACCCGACCTTTAGACCCTTGAAATTTTCATTTGGAGAACATTATAAGTCCTATATCTAGTTTACATTAAATTTACATTAGATTTGCATTAGTTGAACTACATTTAGGGCTTCTAAACATTGCATTAGTGAAAAGTGCATATAGGTTGCATTTTTTTCATTTTGCATCATTCAATTTCATTGGAAATTTATAATTGCAAATAGTCAAGTCAACATACAACCTAGAAACCTTAAAATCAACTCAAAATTTACTGATTTTGGTTTAAAAACCCTAATTTGGGACTCATTCGCCCACCTGGGCAATTTAATCCCTATACAAGTCTTTTCTTCAGATTTCTAGGTATTGTGTGTTGTTTGTTTTTCACTATTTGACCCTTTGAAAAACCCTAATTGGGACTCATTCACCCATCTGAGAAATTTAGTCTTGAATTAGGTTTGAATCTGCATTTTACATCATTAAAATCTTCTCATTTGTGCTTTTGGTTGTTGTCTTTAAATTACTATTTTAGTGTGCAAAATTACTCTCATTTACAATCTTTTCAAAATTGGTTTTATTTCAAGTGCATTTGTAAACATAAGAATTGGAGTTAAAGCATATCATTTATCTTGTTTTCATGGAAAAACTTATTTCCATAGGGAAAATCATCTGATCTATTAGATAATTGTTTGCATCTCCGAACATTACATACGCTGGATAGATTACTTTTCACAAATGTTAGTATCTTTCTGTAAACACTAAATTCACACAAGCTTCAAACAATGACCAACATTAGTATCAATTTTTAGTCAATTTAAAACAAGTAAATCTAGCATTCCTATAAGATATCTAATCATGCTACCAATGCAAACAAGATAAAAATAACCAAAGAAACTAGATGAAAGCATATGAAAGAAAAATCATACTCTATCCCATAGTGGGAGTGGTGCTCCTTTGATGTGAAAATGATGTCCTTTCCCACCCCCTTGATAAGCTTCCAATGATAATGAACAAAATGTGATACAATGCAAGATGAAATGTGTCTATAATAGAAATGGTAAGATTGTGGGATTGAAGGGTTGAAGGGTTGAAGGGTTGAAGTTCTATGGAGAGATTGGAAGAATGTGGGACTAAATGAGAGCTAATGAGGGTGTGACACTTATCATAAATCTATTGGATGGAGGTGGAGCACATTTTGGAGAATGTGCATAGTTAATGCATGTGGTTGAGATGTAAGAAGGGTTAATGTTTGGGTAAGAAAGTCAAATAAATGGAGTTAATGAAGGAATATTCCCTAGAATATGCTTTTGTGAGAGAAAATGGGGTAATTAGATAATTAAGAGAAATTACTTTAATGTGCAAGTGGGTTAGTTAATCAGGGGTTGATTTAACTCTTGGGGAGTTAAAAGCAAGAGGATGACTATAAAGTGATTAAAGTTAATTAATTTAGAATTTAATTAACTTTGAGTGGGTTAGTGGATTTATGGTATTTGATTTAAATCATTTGATTTATTTAATCAAATAAGAAGACTTTGGGGATAAATGGATTTATCTAATTAAATTAGATGAACATTGGTGAATTAATCCAATAAACTGCTTTATTTGATCAATAGAAGAATTGGATGATAAATGATCGGAATTAGATGCACTATGTCAATTAGGATTATTCACATGTTTACATTTTTTCCCTCTTTGAAGCAATGTACCAGTTGCGTTGGTTCAAAGACTAGTGTTGTCAAGATCGAAATTCAAAAATTTCTTGATTTTTTTCATATGCCCTATTGTTTCCCTAGTGAGAAGAAGTGTGTTGGTACATTGCCCCCTTGAGATATTGGGTGAAAATTCCAATTTTAGCGTCGATCTTGCAACAAATATGCCTTATGGATGGTGAAATGAGAAGGTTAGACTAACAGATCTATATTATGATGATGAAGCAAATGAGATGGATGAGGTTTCTTGTTATGATGATATGTATGAGTATGTAGGATGAGTATGCTGATGTTTTATGAATGCAAGATGGATGCATTGATGTGTTGGAAAATGTCATGATAGCATGTTAGCATGAAAGAGGATAGAAGAATGGGAGGGATCAACCCTTGATTCCAAGAACATGTAGAAATCCAACAAGTGTGTGAGTCATCGAGACTTTATTAGATATGATGATGAATGATGATGATGTATTGCTTATCCAGGGATGGGGGATGTAAAGAGCATAACTTTCCTTATTTTTGATAACACGCATAAATATGATGCATCAAGGTATAAACAACTAGGATGGCGTTGTATCTAGTGAGATGGACTTTGACTCGACAAACAGATAGGAGTATTCTTGTTCATATCTGACATACAAAAACCTCACTAGGATATATTTCAGACATTTCAAAAATCTTAGACCAAAATATAGAAAGGAAAAACCTTCCAATGTAATAGTCAACAAGATATCCAAAACATCCTCCCTACACACCTAACAAAGAGATTATTTCCAATGTTATATTACAAGAATATCCAACAAGCACAACAAACAAAAGATAATGATCAATGCCCCATTCCTTTCTCTCTAAATATTTTAGATTAGACATCATTGAGAGGTCATTGGAATGAGTACAATAAGATAAATCAAAAGAAAAGATCAAGTACACAAACAAGTTAATGTTCTTCATACCTCTAGCTAAGACTAAACTACGGTGATGTCTAATGTTGATATCCATTGTAGGAAGGATGCATCCTAGGACATGATGTTATCAGATGATTTTGAGACTAACAAGACAATGGGCTATTGATACCAGAAGTTGATCAACTTGTTTACGTATTTACCTAGACTTAAGACCCTGATTTTTGAGTTCACTCTTTCAATTTGCTATACATGTTTCTGAATGCTTTGCCAAAGGTTGAAGATGATGATTGAACTATTATGGATGGATGTTTATTGTAGGTGAAAGTGAAATGGGACATATGATTTTTTGGGTTTTTTGAATGTTTTTGGTATTTTTAAATGTTTTGAGGTCAAGTTTTGGGATTTTCGAAATGTTTTACAAGTTTTTTTATTTTTAAATTTTCTAATGTTTTTTGAGTTTTTTGAGATTTTGACCAAGAACCTAACTTAAGGACCTAGCCTTCAGGGCCTAGAGAATATATTAAATATTAGCCTTTCCTACATTGCTGCATTAGAGACCATGGTTTGAGACTCATTTATTAATGATGAACATGTGTGTGCAGGTCACCTAGTTTAATCATAATAGGACTCCTAAGGACTAACCTAATGTATCGAGGGTTGATCAATGATTAGTCTTGCCTATGTTCAAGCTCAGAGACAATGTAGTTTGACCATGATTACTCTGTTTTTGAATTTTTCTATTTTTGACCTATTTTTGGGTTTTCTAGTTTTATGAATGTTTTTGGATTTTCTGATTTTAAGGAATATTTCAAAGAAAAGCTACATGAATTTGATCAATAAGGTAACAGGACGCTACTAATGTGATGCAATGGTATACCTCATTAGGTAGGATAAGCGACCTTAGGAATAATAAGTGGTTCTAAGATGGAACATGGTCAAGCTATAATCTTGGTCACAAATGGGTAATGTAAAACAATGGAATGTGATGGAAATTAAATCTTGATGGAAGCGATGGTTGGTGATAGAACAATTTTGAAAAGGCATGGTGGATGTAAAAGTGTTTGTTACACAAAGCCTATTTGCTAGGTTTTAAATGAGTACTTTTAAAGTACCACGAAGTGGTTTCACTAGAAGATGAATTTTTCTTTTCTTTGCTATTTTCAAAAAAAAAAGTATTTATTGATGGAGCTCCCAAATCACCTTGGGTTTGGATAGTTGATATGCCCCCTATTTGCTGTAGCTTGTAGTGTGACAAAGGGGTCCCTGTCAGTTGAACTAGAGTACCCTTATTGTCTCTAGATTTGGTACATTTTTAATTTTCTTTCAACACGAGCTCTCTGACTTGAAATGAATGACTCTTGATCTACTTATTATAGCTCTGTTCGAGACGGTTCTAGTATATAGGTATCAATGGTTCAAAGCATCCATGCACCGCTCATCTAGTAGTTCCAACTCATTTAACTGTGACACCTGATATTCTTCATCAAAAATAATATTTTGCGATGATATTCTCAAGGATGGGAGCTCAACCTCAATGGGAAGGATGGCTTCTGATCCATAGACTAGGGAGAAAGGGGTTGCACCTGTAGGCATGTGGATACTCATTTAGTAGGCCCATAAAGCGAGATTTAGCTGTAGGTTCCAATCACGATCAACTTCATTGACTATTTTCTTTAGGATTTTCAAGATGGTTTTATTTGTAGCCTTGGCTTGGAAATTACCCTAAGGGTAATATACAGTGGAAAAGTGATGTTGGATATTGAATTTTTGGCATAGCTCATGGAAATCTTGGTTTTTGAAGGGTGTTCCATTATCAGAGATAAGGGCTTGAGGAACACCATAACGACAAATGAGGTAATTCAAGATGAATTTGGAAATTTTTTTCCCTGTGATATAGGTCATGGGGATGGCCTTGACCCACTTTTTGAAGTAATCTATGGCAGTGATAATGAACTTGTGTCCATTAGATGAGGTGGTTGTGATTTTTCCAATGAGATCAAGCCCCCATTGTGAAAAATTCTTGGTTGTTACAATCATTTGAAGCTCTTGAGCTGGTGCATGGATGAGGTCCACATGTTGTTGACATTACAGGCACTTTCAGACGTAGTTGTGGGCTTCTTTCTCCATTTTAGGACAATAGTATCATGTCCTCAACAGTTTTTTGGTGAAGGTCATACCACTAGAATGTGAACCACAAATACCATCGTGTACCTCAATTAAATAATTCAAAGCTTCCTCGACGTTAAGGCATCGCAAGAGGGTTCCTTCGATACTCCTACGGTAAAGGGTATCACCTAAGATAATGAAACGAGATGACTTATGAATAAATGTTCTTTTGAGATTTGTGGTGATGTCAGTGAGGAGGACTCCTATTTTTAGGTAGGTGAATAGGTCATGGTACCAAGGATCATCGAGACCAATGATTTCACACAAAAACTCAAAATTTGGTACCTCAAAATCTGATACGAGAAGTTGTTCTACAAGGTATTCATGTTTGTGGATGTTCCATGGGATATTTAGCAACAATCTGATTGTAGCCATGGTGTTTTTTTCTCTATTGTTTACCCTTAGTATTTGCTCAAATGTTATGTCGATGAAGAATTCCTTGAGATCATCCACCAGCTTTTTTATATAGGGTAAGCTTATCATCCTTAGTTTGGTATTCATCATCGACCTGGTTGATAATTAGTTGTGAGTCCCCATAAACCTTAAGTGCCATGTTTTGCCACTATATTACAATTTGGAGTCCAATTACAAGAGCTTCATACTCAGCAATATTGTTGGTGCATGGGAAAGATAACCTGTATTATTTAGGAATACAATCCCCTTGTGGTGTGATGAAGAGGACTCATGCTCCTGATCCATGTTGTGTGTATGATCCGTTGAAATATACCTTCCAATGATCTGTTGCACTAAGGTTGAAAATGGACCCATCTGGAAATTTTGATACCAGTGAGTTCTCTACATATATAGATGCCTCAGCCAATTGATCTGCAATTACCTATCCTTTGATGGCTTTTCTCTCCACATATTCAATATAATATTCTTTCAGAATCATGACCCACTTAACCATTCGTTCTATGAGTGTTGCTTTAGAAAGTAGATATTTAAGGGGGTCTATCTTGGTATTGAGCTTGATTTGATGAGCCAACATGTAGTGCCTAAATTTTTGTGAGGAAAACACTACTACAAGGAAAGCCTTCTCAATGAACGTGTAGTTTATCTTGTGTCCCACCAAGGTTCTACTAATATAGTAAATGACTCTTTCTTTCCCTGTTTCATCATGTTGAGCTAGGAGAGCCCCAAGTGTTGTCAGTGTAGCTAATATGAGAGTATCAATTGTTTGTTCTAGATTGGTGGCATGAGGACTGGTGGTGTTAGCAAGTATTCTTTGATTTGGTTAAATGCCTGATCGTATTTCTCATCCCACTTGTATGTTACCCCCTTTTGGAGTATATGAGAATATGGGATGGTTTTATCAACTAACTGTGCTATGAATATTCAGATTGATTGAAGCCTTCCCTATAGACCTCTCAATTTTTTAGTGTTTGTGGTGCTTCCATTTTAAGGATTGGGTGCTACCACAATAGTGTGTCTCACTTTTCAAACATGTTGATTTTTTCCTAAAATCACTTTTTTTTGAAAAATTAATGATTTTAGCCTTGAGAGGTTCCATCTAAAGGGTTTTAATTGAAGAGGGATAGATAAGACCCCCTTAGATCAAACCCCCTTGGATATAACCCCTCTATTATTAAATCATAGCCACAATGGAGTCTCCTTTGCACCTATCAAAAAGCTGGCAAAAAAACACGTTTACTTTACTTTTTGAGGGATTAAATAACGTCATTTAGAAATGATATTTTGCATGATTTTATCCCTCAAAATGAGCTTTCCAACAAGAAGTATATTTTTTTATATATGTTTTCTTTTTTTTTTATTCAAGGGGTGGCAGCTTTTGTGGGAGCTATGAGCGGAATACAACCATTCAACAATACCACTTGATTGGGGTTGAACCTTGGTGACAAGAACCATGTACCACCATTAAATGCATCACATATGCCAATGCAGCATTATATGTTTCATTTTATCTTGTGTTTAATTATTTAATTTTTAAACATGGGTTTTCTAAGAACATCAAAGCTCTTCATTCTATAGAGGTGGAAAAATAGTAAACCATTGTAAATTTCTTTTAAAAAAATACCCTTTCCATAGGTATTGATTTCTTTGTTTCACTAAAAAAAGAAAAATTGTATTTCAATATATACACAAAAAGTTATGTTGTATGACACACACGCATGGCCCAATTATAGTTATAGTGACTTCAAAAATTAATTAAAAATTATATATGTAACAAAAAATTATGAAAAAATATCCTTTCCCTAGATATTGATGTTGAGAATATATATTCCAAAAATTAGAATTTTATCCTTTAGAGAAAAAAAGTTATGTTGTACGACACAAATGTTACTTTCTAAAAAATGTTGTTTTATGTTTAAAAATAGTTATTAAAGGAGATGTTGAAAGATTCATGCTTTATTTCATTTATTTTTTAAATATATTTAGAATCTACGCACAAATTTCCATAAATCACTAGTTCACATCATCTTCAATTTTTTAATGTTTTAGCTGCTATAGGTCCCAAAAGATGAAAATTAAATTAAAAATATTGATGTAAATGTCCATCTTGGGAAAAAAGTGAGACACAGTATTGTGATTTCACCCAATTGCTTTGAATTTGGTAGGGTCTATCTTGATTCCCCTCATTGATACAATATACCCTAGGAGTTTTCTTGATTGCACGCCGAAGACACATTTCTTAGGATTGAGTCTTACCTTATATTCTTCCAGTCTGTCGAACATTGGGCCTAGTGTTGATATGTGGTCTTGATGCCTTTTTTATTTGGCTAGTATGTAATCCTTATAGTCCTTTATAGATTTGTGGATCATGTCATGAAAAATCAGAGTCATAGCCCTTTGGTACGTAGCTATAGTGTTATTTAACCCAAATGGCATCATGTTCCAATAGTAGGTACCCCATGGACAAGTGAAGGTTGTCTTATGTTGATCATCCTTTGCTATCATAATTTGATTGTATCCTAAGAACCCGTCCATTAATGATATCATTTCATGTCCTACCGTCAGATCTACAATCATGTCTATGTTAGGAAGAGGGAAAACATCCTTAAGGCATGCTTTGTTTAGGTCCTTGAAGTTGGTACAAATCTAGATGCCCCCAGTGGGCTTAGAAACAAGTACAAAGTTGGAAACCCATCTGGGATAATCAATGGGTCATATGAAGCCAGTGTCAAGGAGTTTTTGCGGTTCAAGTTTGACTAATAAGGTGATATGTGGATTCATCTTTCTCAATTTTTGTCTTATCGGTTTCACCTCTAAATAGACTACTAGATGATGGACCGCTACCCCGAGATCAAGGCCTAGCATGTCAGCATATGTCTACAGAAAATTCACTTTCCTTTCTTTCAAAAATGCAACTATATCTTCTTGTTCCTTGGTCAAAAGTGGCTTAGCATAGAAAGTGATGTGTGGTGTCTCTTTAGTTCCTAAATTGACTAGGTTGCATTTTTTTGCTAGTACTACTAATTTTTCATGTTGGATGGCACTAAGGAGAAGATTGAATCCCTCATCCTTTGGCACCTTAGAAAGGTTTTCACCATCAGATACCTCCTTTATTTTTACTATTTTTGGGTCAAAAAGTGCCACAGTGTGGTTTTCACTTAGAGACCTAGACATTACTCTTAGATTTTCTATTTTGCAACTAAGAGATTCAATCATTTCCCCATAGTATGCATGTGTGTCCATCTCAATGTAAAATCCTACTTTGTGATATCCATATGGTAGATTATGTCTCAGTCTCATGAATGTCAAATCCTGCTTTGTGATCTCCATATGGTATACTTTTAGCGATTACAAAAGATTCGCCAATTGAGATTTTTTTTCCAAAAAACAAAAAAATCACCAATTAAATTAATATTTTTTTAGGAAGTATACAAGATTCACCAGGATTTTACACCTTCACCAAGGGGGGGTTCTTAAAGTTATCCTTGGTGAAAATTGTGGCTTCGGTTTAAATCTTTCTCTCCATGCTTCAAGGTGATTGTTTATTTGGAGAATAAGTCTAGGTTTTGGAAGGTTGATTATAAAATCATGGGTGGTCCAAGAAATGGATTCGATTCATTATCTTGTATTCCATAGTAGTAGAATGTTGAGTTGTGTAAAATATTTAAGGATGTTGGTCCTACTCCATTTTTCATTCCATACAAGGATACAACAATGTGCTTACTTCTAAATCATGTAATTCATGGAGGAATGGTCTCATTTCTATAGGTAGTTTGCACTTCATGGTGAACCCCCAACTTATGGTCTAGCCGTGATGGGCCTAAAATGAAAGGGTATGAAGGTGGCCAAGATAAGTAATGGAAATCATCAGATATTTATTGATAATTTCTTCAAAGAAGGTGAAAATCCAAAAATATCCCAAAATGATTTTAAGAGAGAGAAGCTACTTACTCCTTTTGATATGGTAAGTTTGCATGCTATGAGATATTTTACTTTAGAAGGTAGGTTTAAAATTGTGCATGGGTACCATTTAGCAATATTAAACCATATTCACCATAAGGAGATGGTTAATGTTCCTTTTTGTTGATTTCTTCCCTTCATCACTATATTGATAAAGGGGCTTCCCCCCCTTTGTCAAGGCATAATTTTAACACTATATAAGTATCTCCTCTCCTCCACTCTGTACTCATTCCTTGCCTCTACTATCAAACAATTGGAGATTAAGTTAATTGAAGATAAAAACCCATTTGGCTAAAGCCCCTCTCTTGGAAATAACTCAAAACCTAAAAAGGTACCCTAAAAATTGTTGAATCATCAGGTCCTTCCATTCAAGAAGAGTTGCTAAAATTTACCTCATTTAAAAGAAAACCCTCTCCAAAGCTTAAGGATTCCAAAAAGAAAAATTGATACCAGTACGAGCCAAGGGTCAGAAAGAGAAATAATCAATATTATAATGATATTCATCTTAGTCCTAAGAATGTTAAGAGTGGAGGGAGTTTTGACCCTACCCAGTTAGGAGGGCATAGGTTTTCTCATTTGGCTTGTACTAGGTATAAAAAAAAGTAAAATATCATAAAGGTAAAAATCTTGTCTTTTAAGGAGGAGGTAAATAATTCTTCAAATGAGGAATTTTTTCCTTGTAATGAGGAGCAAAGTCTAGATAGTATGAATGATGAGGGTGAGCAAAAGGAAAAGGATAATGATGAATTTTGGAAAGTTAACAATGAGGAGGGGGTGAATTCTAAAGAGGTTAATGTGGAAGAAATGAATAATTTAGAGATGGGTCAATATGTTGACAATATTGACAAAGAAGATGAGAGAGTGGATATCGAGAAAGAGGAAGAACTTGTTCTAGAGTCTCTCAAAGACCTTAAAGAGAAAATAAATGAATTGTGAGGTTGTGTCTCTAAAATGGAATTAGAATTTGATTATGAAAATTTAATGGAAAAGCTCATTCATGGAAAATGTCGTTGATGGTATTATTTCCATAACAGATGGCATGATACAGAGAGCTATTTTTGGTACTGTCTTAGGCGAATCCAAAATAAAAAGCAAACGAAAGAAAGGTAAGAACCAGGAGGATACTGCTTAGGAAAAATACAAGGATGAGATAAAGAAGGATTGGATGGACTCCATTGACATAGTGAAGGAGAATTGGGACCTCATAAATGGTCCAAAAGAGTGATGGTTGCTCAAGATTTACATTGTTTCTTTTTGTTTAGTTTTTCATATTCTTTGACCTATGTTCTTGGTTTTGTTTTGCTTAGTACTTTTTCTAATGCTTTAAGTTCTTTAATTTTTCCTACATTCCTCCATGGGATGTAGGTGTGGTTATGGACTTTGTGCTATTTTTTCTCATTTCTTCTATTTTTGTTTTGAACTCTCGGGATCAAGATCCTTTCCCTATCATTTAATCAAAAACACATCAAACGAGTAGACACTCATAATCTAACTGTTGGTGTGAATATGGATATTACCTAACTAGTTCCACTATTAGGTCCTTTTCACATCCTATTACTTAAGTTTACTTAGGTTTCACATATGATATTTTCACTTTATGTGTCATATCATAAGATTAAGACATTTGTCATAATCTTATGTTGACCTTTATCATTATGTCCTAGGTGATTCATTATTAGTTCTCATGTCATAGGATTAAGAAACTTGTCATGATCTTGTCTAATCCTATGCCTCACCTTAGATATATAACCAAGGGTATCTCACACATTGTATAACCTAATGGATTCTATTTACATTAATTGATAGGAATACAGTTTATTCTTCTCATATTGATCTTCTAGGTATTTTGTGCTTTACATGGGCTTTTAGATCTTGGGTGGCTATCTCCATAGCTAAATCTTACATGGTATCAAAGCAAGTTGAGTGCCTTTGATCAGTCTTTTAGAAGATCTTGAGTACAAATCTTGTATTTTCTAGAAGCATTGTGTATGCTCTTCTGTTGCATCTTTGGATGATATGGATAATTAGAAAGTCATGATAGAAATAACAAATTTTGGTGGGTTCCTCTTTTGGATTTGTATTGCAGGTGAATTTTGGGAGCTTGTTCCATTAGATTTGAGCTCACCATTGTGTTTGGAGTGTCTTCAAAAGTAATATCTACCCTTTGTTTTGTCCCAATTGGACATTGGAGACCAAATTTTCTAGGGTTTGAAGATTAGGTATTAGTTGCTAGATCTAAAAGGTAGCCATACTTTTAGAGCATTTTGGGTCAAATATGGCTCTCCCATCATGCTTAGAAGGAACAGGAACATGCAAATCAACTATCAAATCATTGATTTTGGACAAGTTGATCTCAGAGGCAAAAAAATTAGCAAGTGGGTCATATCGCCCAACCTACGTAGTGATATGATTTTCTTTAAAAAAATAATTCCATAGATTTTTTTATAATATTTTAGAAAAAAAAAAATTAATTACTATTTTTTTTCCAATTAGATCAAAAAAATTAAAAAGGATTTTAAAAATAGCACAAAGTTTTAATTAAAAAATCATTTGTAGGTACCACAATTGCCAATATGCCCTTTCACCACTTGTATTGTCAGCCTTGTGACCACAAAACACGCCACTGTAGTGACCACCACTAGCCATGGTCATTGGTGGTGATCTACACTATCATTCTACCTCCTATTATTTTTTAAACTTTTTTTAAATAAAAACTTTTAATTAATTTTTTTAAAATAGAGTAAAAAGTTATAATTTTTTTCTTTAATAAAATTCTATTAAATTTTTTAATAAATCTTGTTAATTAATTTTGATAAGGTTTTTTAAAAATAAAAATAAAATTTTCTTTATAAATTTTTCAATAAATTTTTTTAAATAAATTAATATTTATTAATTTTTAATAAAGTTTAATAAATAAATAAACAATTTTATTTATTATTGATTTTAATAAAAAAATTAATAATATATTTTTAAATTAAACTTTTAATTAAGTTTTTTAAAAACAAATTTCAAACCAAATTAGGTAAATAGGAAAATCATTTTCCTACCTATCGAGTCTCGTCCTATACTATTCATACCTCCAACTAGTGGCCAAAAGGGGCCAGTTGCTCCTACCGTCATCCAATTAGAGGGCATCTTTCATAGTCATATGCTTCGGGGCACATTTTGTGTGGTTTCTTCACTAGAATTTCTAGATTTGCATCATCATTGTTGTATTCCTTCTCTTCTAATGTTATAAACATGCTAAAATAAAGCGCCACATTCTTATTACTTCAATTTACTCTGTCACATTTTGTGCTTCTTTGGATTGATCTATGTATCAATGTTAGTTCCTATATACATAGTGAATGTAGTGGCTAGTTACCTATGCATTTTAATGTGATGGACTAGATACCAAATAAACACTCCTATTATGGAAGCAATCTACCTACAGTCAAAAGGTTGAGTTCTAGTTCCAAATACTTGGTACCTGTCTCTAGTTGAGATAGGGATATACCAATCTATCAATTGAGAGTGTCTAGTTGATACTCATGGAATTGCCTCCTTGATTCTAACCTTATTCTTGTTGTAATGTAGATTCATTTATAGTTCTTCATCAATAAATTTTATAGTTACTCACAAGTTGCCAATTTCAACTCAGTCACCATTTATGTTGACATATTCTACAACGGTACTTGATTCTTTCTATTATTGTTTGTCACATTTTGGCAGTCTCTTTTGGAGTAACATTTGGAGGACTCATCATCATCTTTGGTCAATGCTCTACATTGATTTTCACATTTTTCTATATTTCATCCTTCTTCAATTAAGATTGGGACTCTTGACATTGTGACATTTAAGCAGAGACTTATATTCATCTTCCCTCATATTCCTTTCAATAATCCATTGGTTTTTCTCCTTTTCTTTGTTTGTAAGAAATTGTATTTGTACATGGGTACCTCATTAGGCCTATAGGACCCATATTTGCATATGTGCATGAATTTTGTACCCCCTAAGTTTCACTTAATGGGGGGTGTTGGTGTGAATAGGAATATTACCTAACTAGCTCCACTATTAGGTTCTTTTCACATTCTATCACTTAAGTTTACTTAGGTTTCATAAATGATATTTTTCCTTTATGTCTCATATCATAAGATTAAGATACTTTTCATAATCTTATGTTGACCTTTATCATTATGTCCTAAGTGATTCAATATTATATGTCCCATGTCTTAGGATTAAGACACTTGTCATGATCTTGTCTAATCCTATGTCTCACCTTGGCTATATAACCAATGGTCTCTCACATATTGTATAACCCAATGGATTATATTTGCATTCATTGACAAGAATACAAATTATTCTTGTCATATATTTGATCTTCTAAGTATTTTGTGCTTTCCATAGGCCTTTAGATCTTGGGTGGATATCTCCATAGCCAAATCTTACACTAACTCCTAAATACAAACCCCAAGAGTTTATTTTAACTTGACCCCCTTTTTTTTCTTAATTTACTCAAGTCAAATTCCACATGTAGATCCTTGCATAAATTTCTAATTCCTTCCCTTTTGTGGCTAAGGATCTCTAAATGTATCTTGATAAGGAGTTCCCAACCTCTCTAAAACATTCTTCTAACCTAAAATCCTATAGGGGATCTTATTCATGAAAAAAAAGAGTGGTAACTTTGGCTAATTCTTTAGATGAATAAAAACTTGGGGACCAAGACCTAAGGTACAACCCAAAGTTTCTCTTAGGATTTTATTTCTATTTTCCTTCAACTAAAAGATAATTTTTAGGAAGCCTAGGGAAAGAAATATAACCTCTTTGCTAGGGTAGTTTGACCAAATTTGGTTCATCCAAGCCTTTATTCTATTAATATGGGGATAAACCTTGATTAACTTAGCAATAATAATAATTCTTTTCATTTATCTATTGTTAGATGCAAAATTGTAGGGAAATTTTAAGTTGACCTCCACATTGAGATTAAACACTAAAGTTTTTAAAAAATTCTTGTTATTTCAAGCCCCCAATTCCTGATTGATTTTGTATCCCACATTTTTTTTAAAATATCTTGATTCTTAACTATTTTCTACTACCATTGCCACTTCCTTTGAAGAGCAATCATTAGGATTCAATATTAAGTTTTGACCAATAAGGATATTATGATGAATCAACTTCCTATCATTCTATCCTTTTCTCATATCCTCGCCTTTGTTGAAGTTGATGATTGAATTCCACAACACCCAAAAATCACCTACAAGCAATTATCCTATCACAAAATAAAGATAAAAGCAACTTATTTGCTATGTAACCAAGAAAGAAAATAGTGAATCTAGAAAAGCATTGATATGTACAATTTATTAACCTGAATGGTTTTGAATTGAATTATTATGATGAATGTGCAAGCTTTATAAAAACCTAAAAAATAAAACCCTAGATGAGGATTGCATTAAATAGTGACAAGTGTTCTAATCTCATGCAATGTGACAACTTGTCCTATATTTAATTCAAATTAATAATAAAAAAGAACTCCTAAGTTTAGCTTAAGGGAACTAAAGTAATAAAGGACTTAATAATTAATTAATGAATAATTAATTATCAAGTGATGTCCTAATTACTTTTAACATATGTTACTAGCATTCCATAAGCTAAACTAAAAATCAATTCTACAAGCAAGAATCGCTACAACTCCAAAAACCCATCACTTTTTTCCATCATTGCTCCTTGATTATCATGAATCTTTTAAAATGTCTTTTGGGTTTGGTGTGTCTCATTCTTAGCTTTTCAGAACATTTTGAAATTCTCGATTTCATTACTGTATGAGAAAGTTATTCCAAATTTACTGAAACTAGGTCTCATAGTCATGACTCCAACAATCTTTCTCTCCCCAAAATGTTAGTCAAACCTCTACCTCCTCCACTCTAAGTGTGGGATTCATGCCTTCAGCCCCTTAATTGTTTCTTTTCTAATGATTTTTCAAATATTTTCCTGAATTGGCATCCACTATGTCATTCCTACACCTCCACTACCTCGAGCACTTGCACGAGGAAGATTTCAACACTTACAAAATAATTTAATATTGATGGAGCATGAGGAGAAAAAAATTTAATAATAAACCATGCCTGTAAGACCACAACCAAAAGAAAGAAATTAAAAAAAAAAAAAATTGATGTGCAAGATTGCTCATGCACCCAGATGCTCCTGTATCAAACACCCAGGGTATGAAGAAATGTTTCATAAGTTGGAACTCATGAACATTTGAAAATCCTATGTT